>JAAXCT010002744.1:0-58168 GCA_012490785.1 Eragrostis nindensis
GGAAGGGAAGGATGCTTGCCTCCTTGTACGTCGGTGGGGGCGGCCGCCGGCGGAGGGCGGCGGCGAGGGGACGACGACGACCATCTCGCCTGCGCGTCGCTGCCTGCTGCTTTCTTGCTTTGTTTTTTTCTCTCCTTTCCTTTCTGGGCGGCGCGGCGCGGTGCGGGTGATGATACTGAGAGGCGTGAGCGGTGGGAACCACCGAGGAAGGTGAGAGAGAGGCTTTTCATCGGACGGCCTGGATCGCTGGTGTTTGGTGGGTCGTATGGTAATGCGAGATGGGCCACTTTCTGCTGGCCCAGAAGAAATAAAAATGTGGGCTTGGGTTCGGCCAGCGCTGAAGTACAGCCCGAGCCCAGACACAAGCAAGCGCTGGAACTTCCCTCTTCATTCCTAACTCGCGAAAGAAAACAAAGAGCGGCCCACCGTGCTTCCCTCTCGTGCTCCTAAGTTTAGGAGCCTTCTCTCTCCCAGCTCCAGGCTTCTCTCTCGTGTGAATTGAACCAAGAAAATTTGATCCGTTTCGACCATAATCAGCTTAAGCTCATGCAGGACCGAACTCGCGCTCGAGTTTAATTTTCAAGAGTCCCTAGTGGATCGGACAGCGTATGCATGTGGTATGCACATCCTCTAATTTCCCCCTACGTGACGGCAACGCAGCATGCATCGAATCGTGAATTGCTTTTGTTTCAGTAATGCGATCTTTCTCTTTCAGTGGACCAGTTTTTTTCAATGGATTGATGCTGTCTGAAACAACCAGACATGCATGTGTTGGTTGCTGTTTTCCTTTGCTGATAGGTACACAAATAGCAGGTTCATCTTCGATTTGATACTTATGCATGCATCGATCCTCTGTTCTTCTTGGGAACATCGAGTGGAGAGGTGATCGACGACTCGATCAGCCGGCCGGTGTGAGATACAGTAGTTGCTGCGGCAGCTAGCCAGCGTACATGGAGGCTCTGCCGGACATCTTTCCATTGACAGGCCTGCAGATTGGGTAATGATCAAGGCCGGGCTTTCTTAAATTTTCGCCGCAAGATGCAATTCGATCGGTGGATGCAATTGCATGCTGTGAACTCTTGTGCGGTGCAGGGACATGCAGTCCTACGTCTCGCGGGCGTTCCTCTACCTGGCTCCGGTGAGCAAGAAGGTGTTCATTCTGGTGGACAACCAGCCATGGCTGACGAGCAAGCAGCCTCGGTCGGCGAGGCTGTGGCAGTTCATGGTCACCAAGGTACCACCACTACTAGGTCTCTTGTAACACGTAAATTCTTCAGATAAAAGGGAACAATTAGTCCTCGTAGCATGCAGTACAGGATGTCTCCGTTCGTGAACTCGCGGGCACTTCTTGCCAAGGACAAGAACACTACTAAGCCGCAGGCCCAAGCGTCAGCCGCCGGTGCCGGAAAAGCCGGAGCCGGGGAGTGGTTCATGGAGCTGAGCCTGGCGCTGCACGGGTTCCTGGTGTTCGAGGTGTCGTGGCGCGACGTGCACGGCATCAACTACTACAACGAGCTCCTCACCGACACGTCCCTAGCCCTGGAGGCGCGCTACATGAACAAGTGGGAGTTCCACAGCGCGGAGCAGGCCGCCCGGTGCACGCGGCTCTGGTTCCCCGGCCAGCTAGCCTCCTCTGAGGCCGCGGCGCTGCGCTGCCACCTCGACGGAGCCCAGTGTTCTAGCTCGCAGCTGGAGGGGGAGGAGGAGGACAACGATGACGATCCATCAGCTGCTCCCACCAGTCCCACCATGTACAGCGACACGCTGCTCCAGCTCCGGTTCCGCGACAGCCTGCTGCCGGCGAAGCTCCGGCAGATCATCATGTCGGACATCCGGCTGCTGACGCTGCTGGAGTCGGGCCTCCCGCCGTGGGTCATCTTCTTCCAGTCGTACCCGCTGCTGTGCACGCTGTACCGGCCCTGGATGCGGCCCCTGGCCCGGACCCTCTACCTCCTCGCCTCCCTCGCCACCGTGCTCATCGGCTTCTACGACCTGTACAAGAACGTGCCGCTGCTGCGGGCCGCGGCGGCCCGCATAGCCGGCCCGCTCTTCGGCTGGATCGAGGCCTGGGACATGGTCTCCCGCATCCAGTACCTGGGCACCATCCTCTTCCTCCGCAACCTGCGTCGCTGCCTGCAGAGCCTCCTCGCGCTGCTCCGCACGGCGGGGCGCTGATCGGCGCGCTCGCCGCGCCGCTCGTGAATGCCGCGGGCCCGCTCGTCGCCGCCGCCGCCGAATTTCTCGCCGCCGGCGTCGGCCCGGCCTGGGCGCTGCTGGTCGACCTCGCCGAGGCGCTCTGGTCGCCGATCGACCTCGTGCTCGACCACGTCGCCGGATGCCTCTGGCCGCTGCTGCAGGTGGCGATGCTGCCGGCGCGCTTCGCCGCGGCGATCGCCGGCGCCGCGGGGTCCCTGCTCTCCGCCACCTACAACTTCGGCAAGGACATATGGGAGACCGTCAGCAGCATCTTCGAGCTCAACCACATGTCCGAGGCGCAGCAGAGCGGGTTCGACATGTCGCTGCTCAAGGCCCTGTGGAACGATCTCTTCTCCCAGATCTTCCGGGCCATCCGGGGCATACTCAATGGCATCCTGGTCTTCTTTGCCTCCTGCAACAGGCACAGGCTCAGGTTACTAACCAACAATCCAGTATCTACTCGACTACTCCTATATACATTCGTCGTTCCAGACTCGATCAATAACCTGCTGCTCGCTACCTGCAGCATCTACAATCATGTGCAATCACGGTTGCGGCACATGCTCCGTGTTGCCGGCTTGGAAACGCCGCCGTCATGTCCATGCAAGACGAAACATCGTTTGGGGCAAAACAAACAGGTGCAGCCACAGGCCTATATATACGGCTTCTTGTTTTGTCCACTAATTAGCTTTGAGGTTTCTTTCATTCCACTGCTTCCGACTTCTTTCAGGATGATGATGCTGTGGAATGTGACGTCTGCAAGTGAGCGTGCTGTTCCATCTGGAATGCAAAGCCGACGACGCAGTTCAACCTTTTTGTAGCTACGATGGGAAAATTGCATATAATCCTATAGAAGTTGCTTTTATTTTGACCTCCCCCTATAAAGTAACTTCTGAGCAAAAAACCATCTGGTATCTTGGTGTAGCAGCATCTTCAGAGTTCAGACTCGTTGCTTGTTCGCAGACCTTGGTTTTCAATGGTCTTATGATATATAATATGATTGAGCCAAAGCTTATTGCTTCCGGGTTTAAACCGGAGAGATCAACATGACAACACATTAAGCGTGGTGGTGACAAAAAGCAGAGCCATATAATCACACCATATGATGACCAAAAGATGGGAGCTATTACTCAAACATGACATTACAACAAAACGCATTTCCTCTATCTATCCATCGATGTTTTTATAATTAATCCAAGTAAAAATAAATGTTTTGAAGAATCAAACACATTTTCTCCAACACCAACAAAGTTCAGCTTTTCTGCTTTTTCTTTCAAATGACAAGTCTTTGAATTTCAATGGATCGTCCTTTTTGCCATCTTGAAATCCCATCACTTCCTCCCCGGCTTTGGCAAAAAAAGGTCTCTGAATTTCAATTGATTGTTCTTTTTTGCCAGCTCGAGCTGAATAATAGCTCCCATCTTGTGTATACAATTTCTATTGACTTGTATTGCATATGAGTCCTAAAAGACTCTTGGTAGATTCATCGGACTGTATCAGCTTAGAATTTGTTCAACAAATCTTGTCTATACTTGCAGTTAGCAGGTTCATCATATCTCACCTTGAACACCTCCAGCACCCCTTTTATGCGAGCATTGAACATGCTATTCCATCTCAGGCAACCCTTAATCTTTCTAGCTTATTTCTTAATCCTTCTTCAAGGATATCTTGGTCATGCATGGTGACGCTCTGTATAGGATGAGTAGTGTGCTTTGTTGTTAGATGTAGCACTGGACCAAAGCGGCTGGCGTGCACTAGCTCAATTGATGCATCAATGAAAGCGGTTGACATATGACATGGTATAATTTTTAATTTTGTTGCTCACTTTTTTGTGCAGTTATTGTTTATTTCTTAAAAAATGGGAGGCATTTAACAACATATACAATATATAATGGGCCCTGTTAGGCATTTTATAGGTCCCCTCAAGTCTTATTCACAAAGCGTTCCCCCCAAAAACGTCTTATTCACATAGCAAAGGTAATTTAAAAAAGATATATTACCAAAATATTTTAATTTTTTGGGGATTTTTTTAGTTTGTAGTCCCAAAAGCTAGAATACGAAGGGATAGTTATATACTATTTTTGGTAGCTACAATTTCACTAATTTTCCTTCCCTCAATTTTGCATCTAGAAAACTGAATGACATGGTGTTCAAACACTAAAGGCACTGCTTGATTTTAACCACTTTGAATTTTTCTTGATGCATTTATTTTTCACAACTACAATCATGTTTTTTTTTCTAATTCTGTTTATTGACCAGAGAAACACTAAATAAAAAATACTGTTGGAAGGAAGAGAACATCCTTTCAATAATTTATAATGGAGGAGTCAGACCATTAGTTGGCCATAACTCATAACCCATTGAGATAATACTCCAACTAAAAGTCGATTTCATCCAATAAATACTACTCCTAAATATCTTTTATTTATGGTCATCGGACCTGATAGATCATCTCAGGTAGATGCAACAACTTTCTGAATTTATCCATGCCTTTTCATGTACGATTAGATCAATGCACCAAAAATAAGGGGAAAGGCATGCGTGGCACTTGTGCAAGACTAGAACCAGTCATGGAAGATTATGCATGCATAGAAACTCCAAGTTTAGGACGGACAAGCGCTATTTTTGTGCAAACACCACAAGAAGCCACGATCCCCACTACTATAAGACCCTGATCCATCGATCCACACTTTGTCAAATCAATAGAAACCAAACAGATTGGATCAAAGAAGCAAAACAAGATAATGGAGGGCAACAAGATACGTGTGACCATGGTGAGCCTGGCCCTGGTCGGGCTCCTTCTCCTTGGCCACCTTACTACCACCGCCTCTGCCAAGAACAATGTCCACGTCAATAGTGTCGAAATGAGTGGCGAGAGCGCTGCGCCCGAAGGCCGTGTTGTCTATGCTGACATGAAGCTGGCTAAATCCTCCGATGCATCAGCACCGACTCCAGCACCAGCACCGGCACCAACGACTAGCTCAAGCGACGGTGGTGGCGAAAACTGAGGCACCACAGATTAGTTACATGCTATACCTCCTATCTTGCGATATATGCATCTGCGAAATGCATCATATCAGAGGGTATGTTGCATTGATCGATACTAGCTGTATTTTTAATTATGTCTTCATTTGTTGCATGGTTTCAATCTATTTTTCAGTTACAAATTTGAACGCTAGTTACAAAATTGTATGTACTATCTCTTTATTTTTTCGGCAGTTCATAATGGTTGTACACCTATTGATATCATATCTAGTCAAAATCCCTTTCCTTATGATAAAGAAGTTGACATTTCGTAAGGTCCTTCACAAATTTCAAACAAATCAGGGCAACACAAGTTATGGAGTCAAGAAAATATTGATCACAACAACAGGAACCCATCGAATAGTCTGGTAAACAGACCGCGAAGAGCACTGGAATCCAGCCGCAGCCGCACAGTCACGTTTGCCGAATCACTGTGCAGCTCGCGTTGCAATGGTTTTCTTCAAAACAGCCGGCGCAAAAAAAAAAAATGAATAAAAAATGAAAAATTGTTCCCTTCTGTTCGAGAATATAGATAGACCCATGAACCGCTAGCCTAATTAGTCGCGGATCTATAGTCTGGACAATTCTTGCACCAAAATAAAACAATAATCCCTCATCCAAAGATAGCAGTCAGTTTGCAAAGGGACTCACGGTGCAACTGGCAAAAGTCTTTGGCTGGGGAGCTCCCACCCAGGGTTCAATTCCTGGGTACTGCACAATTTGTGGAAAAATTAAAAAATCCCCTCGTCTGTCCCACAACCAAAGCACAGGTCTAAGGTCCGGCCCGGGTCGTCTCACATGGCTACGGTGCCGCTGTGTAAGGGTGGGCAGGGGTTCGGGGGTTTTCTAGATCTGTGTGAGAGGATCTTCTCCTCCCCAATAGAAAGCCCGGGGGCCGTCATACCCCCCGCAGGTCTAGTTTTTTTTTTTTTAAGATAGCAGTTTTTTTTTTTTTGCGGTGGATAGGATAGCAGTTAGCTGCCTGAATTCATTCAAGTTCGGTGGCTATTAAGTCCTCTGCTGGCATCACCACATTTTGGGTCCCTTGCATCACCACATTTGGGTCCCTTGAAATGATCCTGCATGCATATAATAGCAAGGAACCTCACCCATACAAAATTTTGAGTCCCTTGAAAAGGTCAACTGAAAAAAACAGTGACAAAAACAATTATGGTAACACAATAATTTTTAATAAAATCTGTATATCTATATAAGTCATACCCACTATGTGCAATAACTTTTCTAAAGTTAAATCCTCATTGCGCCACATCATCTTTAATTTTCCACCGTCAGATCATGATCTTTGATTTCAATCTATCCGTCCATTCATCCTCACTCCATTCCACCCCTCTCTTACTCTTTACTAGTTGACACCCCGCGCGTTGCAGCGGGACATAATACAAAACTTTCAACAAATGCGGACAGAGGGTAAAAAGGATGACAACACTGCATGATTATCATGATGAATCAGGTGGTTATAGAGGTCAATCTGCGTAGATTGATCTGAGCACGACAAATTCTGAATGGCTTGCACTAAGTACTGGGAAAGCAGGGAAGACCAATTGTCGAAAAGACTAAGGCTGTCTTTAAGAAAAAAAACAGACTAAAAATGTGAACATCATTGGCAATTCACGCTGGGCAAGGAATTTGAAGAGGAAATTACACCAAAAATTAGAACTACATGAACTCTTACATCATGGATGACCGGGGGATAAATTACACCAAAAAGTTTCATCTGGAATGTATTCAAAACATTCATCCACGGGGGATAAAATAAAGAAGTGAGATAAATTAATAAGCACCACATTTGATGCGGAAAAGAAGAAATGTTGCTAACCATGATCTATCAGGGAAATTGTCATTGAACTATATACGACAGGACCCAAAACTTTGGTGAAAATTTACACAAATGAGAGAAGCTTGCTGTTGTACTATTCAGAATGGAGGGTGGGAACAAACAACAGAAACGTAAAATAGCCTAGGGCAGTGAGCAGGCGTAAAATGCTCACCTAAGCGTGCCTTGATAGACGTAGGTGTCCACCAGGTAAACCTGAAGAATGAAATCTATGTCAAGGCCAAAAGCAGAGTTGCTTCGAGAACACAGAAGGAGCACAAGTAGAGGAGCCTTGTATTCTGCAGTGATAACCGAGGAGAATGTCAAGGGACCGAAATGTCCTTGGATGCCATTCACATCGTGAAAATTCCGGAGCTGCAGAACCTGTGATGGAATTGGGAGACTGGAGTGCCTTATGTATGTTCGGCGGCATTATGTAATGTTCGTAGAAAAGTTAATCCCTTTTCAAGTGTCCATCAGTTATCGAACGGCATAATTAGTGTAATGGAAGACAAACAGGATCAAGGAAACGGGTGCATGTAATTACTAAGGTAATAGAGTGGAGGATTTTCATTAGTGGAGGTACCAGCTCGTGGGAGAGAAAAAAAGTACTGTAGCCGCATATGGATTGTTAAATACTAATTGAGGTTATTAGTGGGGATGCGACAATTAGTAGTGCATTGCACAATGGGAGATCCGACGGACATGATCAAATGAAGATTAAGATCGAACGTACATGGTTTTGATGATGATGTGGCGCAACGTGAGAGCAGCTTTATAGCAATTATGACTGTCGATAGTTGTGAAAGGTGTCTTGGCCTAGTGGTTAAGACATCCGAGTAACACCTCTCAGGTCCTGGGTTCGACTCCCCGTGGGAGCGAATTTTCAAGGATTTAACGGCATTTGTACTTTCAGTGGTAGGCGACGCTCCCGTCGACAGCGAGGCGCCAGTGGTGACTTCGTATCTCTAGATTTGCCGGCTCAGTCTTCGAAGATGCTCATAGGGGTAGGGTTTGCGTACGTATGTTCATAGGGGTGAGTGTGCGTGCGTTGTGAGTGTCAGAGTTGTACTGTGTAATCTCAAAAAAAAAATATGACTGTTAGTGGGTTGCATCTATATAGTATATATAGATTAGAAGGATTTTAGCCAACTTTACTCTCCACGGCCACACCACTGCATGTTGTTACTCCCTGCTCATCACGCTGCTTTCAATTGGCAGCACGCTATTATAATATAACAGCCCTCCATAATCCTCACACTAATGGCAGCTCTCCATATTCCACCACACTATGTTTCTCACGAACCATGTCTCTTTCCACATTCCTGTAACTGCAGAAGTTAAACAACGCAATAACTTAATTCCATGGTTTTCAGTTTCATACCTTTCCCTATTTAATCTCAGGCGCCTAACTGTTGCATCCATGCTCTCTCTGGCATCCAAGCGCTTGCCTCCCGGTACCGCTGCAACATATGCTCCACCTATTGCTAAAGCTTTCTGAAAAAAAAAGGGTTGATTTGTCCCTGGCCCCCGAATAGTGTTACCCATCTACTACTAAATGAAGATCTCTTTCCCTATCTAAAACAAATACTATTGTTGCTTTGCGGTGTGTTTTCTTTTTTCTTTTGATAAGCTTTGTTCATGGCTTCTTTTCCTATGCAGGAGCCAGTCGCATGTATGTTTCATTCTACAGATCATGTGCCTTTTTTAAAAAGAAGTTTTATATGCCAACATTCTTATGTTCTTTCATTTACATGTTTTATAGTTCGAGTCATATTTGTTTAGTGTCATAATCAGTGCAACAGAGCTGGACTATTCAAAAAAAAAAGTCTGAAGTATGCATGACCTACTTCAGACTTTAGTTTCATTTTCACTTTTCATGGATGAAATCAGACTTCATTTCTTTCTCTCGAATAGGCAATTTGGCTCTTATTACTTCCTGATGGGTAAACATTAATGGGTAGCAAGGCTCCAGGTTCAGTCAATGTATTGATCTTATCAGAATGTTTTTTTTTTCATTCTATTCACAGTCGAACATTAGTTTTTTTTGCTTAATTTCCAAAACTCAGTCTCTCCATATTTTCTTCTCCTTCTTTTAGCTATTCATTCTTCAGTATTCACTAAAATAATATCTAAAACTCCCGCAGCAACGCGCGGGGGATTCACCTAGTATTCAATACAACCCAAAACTAGCCGTGCAAATGCGGAATCACGATCGTTGCAGAATCTATGCGCTGCTGGTTCCCTTGTTTGACGGCAAGCGGTTCCCGTTACCTCCCAATCCACTGATGTTGGCATCGATGCAGTGAGTGAAATGTGGCTCCGCTCGATCCCTAGCCCTTCCTACAGAAAATGTCTTTCTTCTCGATATGACTCATGTAACCAACACTACTTGGGAGCATTACTTGTATCACTGCTGTCTCTCAGCTCTTTCACTCGTGTAATTCTGAAGCATACAAGATGCTATATATGTGGCCGGGACATGGAAGCGAAATAATGGATCTCTGAGCTTCCAGTAACACGCTACGTTATCCAGTTGTCCTCTCTGTTGTAGTACACTGTTAAAACTTACAAGCAACATTTACCTCATCTACCGCATCAACCAAAGAAGATTCCCATCAAGACTCATCCATTATCTCGAAGAAACTGTAAGCAATTGCTCGGTTACTTTACCAACTGGGGAAAATCTGTAGCAAGGACGGGGAGAAGAGAAAACTTGCATGCTCTGTTCCACAGACGAGATTATTCTCACAGCTTTTAGAGTAAATTATTCTCACAGCTCTGTCTGTTCTCGCAACGAAAATGTTTGAATAAAATGGAAGAAGTGATTAATGATCGTCTCTTGAGATGCTCTTCTCACACGTTCTCTTCTATCATATCAAAAGATAAATACAAATAAATAATTTGAATGCAGCAGAAATGACACCGAATGACTAGTACGCAAACTAGGCCCTACGTCTAGCACTCAGAAGGTGACTGAATGGTGGCCCGCGCCGGGGCGATGTCTTGGATCACGAGTGCCATAAGGCGAGATGGGGACAGTACCCTTGTGCCCCTCGCAGTCAGCAACTTTCTTTGTTGGCGGAGATCGTTGTCGCTCGACACCTCAACAAGCTGAAGCTCAGGCCTATTAGTAGGGGCATGTTTTGGAGGCGCCCACGAATCGACGAGGCTACCTACACCACCACTCATTCCTCAATATTGGAGAGCAAAATTTCCTGAAACCTCCTACTCCTATATAAGCTAGAGCTGACCAAGTGACCATGTATGACAGGAACTGGCTTGCTTCGTTCTTCGTGTCTAGTCCCAACTGCTTGTTTCTTTACCCGAATCTTTCACGCAAGCACGGGGTATATGTAGTAGCATCTCCGGGTGCTGATGTGCTGCTGCCGCTCCTAGCCTCCTATATATAACCATGGCTCATTCGTGCATGAAACCACGGAGGCGATCATAACAAATGATACAGACTACAACAACCCAAGACACATCCCAGCGGAGTCAAAACTTCATCTAAATGTTTAAACTGCTCGCTTTGTGGACATAATTTTTTTTTCTGCTAGGTGTCTGCGTGTGTGCACCTAGCAGAGTTGATGCACTTGCGTTACGCGTTTGTGCAACACGTTTGCCTTAGAAATACTTGATTGTTTTCATTCTCTAAATGAGTTTACTTGCCCACCCTAATTTTACTTTTAGTTAGGATCAAATGCACAATTAGGATTCATGATTGGACAATGAAGAGAATGAAAACCTTGCTAATGAGGTAGCTCCTTGATGTGATAACTTTGCCAGTCCAATAGATAGTGCTTGTAACTGGGAAGATCTTCCTTATGACCCCGCTTGGACTGCAGTGGGCAAGAGCGCCGTCGCATCTCTTAGGTCACTGTTGGGTGATGCATACATGGATGCAACACCTGACGTATCCCAACAACCGTCACAACTCACAACCACGCTGCACCCGACGGAACTGGACCATGTAGTTTCCCTTATGTAGAGGAGGAATCGGGGGCCTTTCCGACATGAGTGGTCACCGTAGCATTGTTGATTTAGATGATCCTTATAGAGTTCCCCGTGCATCCCACTCCCGAACAATACATCTTGTCATACAAAAACCATTGCCTGATCTTCTCATTGGCCCATCATGACCATCTGGGATTGTACGCAATTAGTTGGCAAGCTTATATATAGTAACAGCTTAGAAAGACTACTAAGAAAAGACCACAAAATTCTCGAGGTTCAAAAGATGATTGTAATGGTAGGAGGTAGCTATTTATGGGCTAGCATTAGCAAGGAGCAGGCTGTTTCTGGTTGGACTCCGACACCTATAGCCTATGGGCCCTAATTACCATAGCACTAGATTTAAACAATCATATGGATTTCTTGAATCCCCTAAAAAAAATATGGAATTCTTGAAGCATCTCAAAAAAAAAAAGAGGATTTCTTGAAACTATAAAAATCCATGAAGGTAATCATCCAGATCATTGTCTCTATTTATATTGTCCGAGAGGCTCAATATAACATGATGAACAAAGGGTCGGGGTGACTCACAAACTTAGTTCCTAGCGACTACAATGGAAATAGTGAACACTACCTATTAACCAAGATGTATTGACATATGAATTTTGTTCTATATAGTTTCTAACTGTTGAACCATAAATGAACTGCTCATTATCCTTCCCCATAAGCTTAGTCATTTGGGTGCAACTGGTTGGTGCATATATAGTAGCTCAACATATTATCAGAGCCAGAAGTCTCGAGTTCGAATTTCGGCTAACGTGATTTTTTTTTTGAAGCCGCTAACGTGATTTATTAACTAAATTGCCACCGCCAGGAAAAAAATTCTGAATACATGACTAATGTCTTTCGGTTTGTTGGGCTCCTAGCCTCCTTGTTCCATTTCGCTAAGTTCATTGTTCTTTTCTTTTTTCATAAAATGAACTCTGAATTTATTTTTTTCAAACCAATGAAAATTATTTTTTAGATAATGATCCTAAAAATGATAAAGAGATAAAATATTCTCTGTTTCGCTGTTATTCAACAAGAAAAGTTTATTGCCTTGCTGAATTCATTTTGTCCCTAAGTTACTCGGGCATGATCTCATAATTGTATCTGGAAACCAATCCAAATAGTTGGTGCCACCATTACAGCTGCAACTCAATCACCTTCATAACGTCATACGGCATCACCAGATACTCTACGGAGCAAGAAAAAGAAAGTTCCCCAAGCCTTGGTGTAAGTAGCAATCTTAGCAAGAATATTTTACTAACATCAACAGCAAAAAAGTGTGGGGCGAGCGAAAATCAGATCAGGATGTGATAATTTGATTAGCTAATCGCATGGAAACTCCAGAATGCTACGAACATTCTACACCGGGAAAATTGAATGACGGTAAGAACGGAGTCGACTGATTGCACGTCCCAACGTGCAGCACGTTAACCTGGTCATAGTTCTTAATCAGTTGCGCCAAATGGAACAAGAAGCTGGAGTAGGTAAATGAGCGGCTGCTGCTCTGGTTTGCTCCGCGATGTCCCGGCGCATCGCACGTCGACGTTGAGCGACGTCCGACGCACCATGTGATGAGAGAGGCCTCAAGCCCAACCGGCTGCATTTCTTGGCTACTCCGTTGAACGCTGCCACCGCCTCTTCTCAATCAACACGTGGCGTAGACGTCGCCGTGCCCAGAAGTGCAGTATGCATAGACTGCACGACTCAATCGACGCCGGCAGACGACGACCGATTCCTGGGAGTGTCGCGTCTGGTCGATGAGCCCTGCACAAGACACACACTGGCCTCAACAACAACACATTTGGGAGTTTAGCTCGCATTCCCTATGCCTCCCACTCCCCAAGCTACTAAAATCTTTGCATGCAAAAGGCCGTCTCATTGTGATCCCCTCTCATCACAAGCTCCTTCTGATCACGTCTAGCTCCCGAATCATGTATTTATAACGGCCAGCAATGGTTTAATGCTTCACAACCTAACTAACCAACTTGTATCAGATTTTCTATCATCTCAATTTTGCTAGCTACATGAGTTTTGCTTGGTAGCTATAGTAATAATCGATCGGTAGCTGTACCTGCTGGAGGGGCAAGGGATGGAACTTGGTTCAGTGAAGGCGCATGTATAATTGAGCTTTGTGTTTCATGATTCTTGTTTAACGTGCCAGGGCAAATGCTCCATCGTCCACATACGTGTCACTTTTATTTTTTTAAAGAGAAAGCGTTAACGACCTGCTTATATTGAAAGCGAAATATGTTATAGCAAAACACATACGTGTCACTCAGGATCTACTATATATGCGCGATACGCCGACGACTCACTAATTTATTTCTATCTTATTAGGCGCCACCGCTAATGTTATAGCATTGCGATACATGGCTAGCTAATGGCGTGATACAAACTTTGGCATATTTATCACGTGACAAGCCACACCGAGTTATTCACTCCCGCAGGCAGCTGGTTTGTTCGCGAGCTCATCATATCGAACTGCGGGTGGATTCTCTCGAGGGCCATGGAATGCCGCCGCCGCTTCTCGATGCATGTGCTAGTCGCAGCAGATTTGGTGGACGGCTTCTCCGGGTGCACAATGACGCAGGTCTGGGATCATCACGGGGCTTACCGTTCGCCGATGGTGTAGAATCGGCAGAAGGTCCGATCGCTATCACTCCAGTGATCCCAGTGCCACCGAGAATCTCTGAATTCAGCTTGTTCCCTATGCATCTCACTCCAAGTAACATACATATGTGTTGCCATGCAAGCATAGCCGCTTGAACCTCCTCATCAACACCTCGTCATTTGGATTTTGGTGCAACAAGTCAGAAAAGGTCCTATGCTAGCAACTAGCCAGATTACTATCAACAAAAGTTCCACAGTTTCTCATGGTAGAAAAGCTATTTATAATTATTGGGAAGCGAGCTAGAAGTGTGGTCGCTTGGACTTGAAGCCTAGCAGCTGTAACACCCTAAATTTCAAATCAAAAATAAAATAGAATAAAAATCACTCCGATTTTGAATTTTGTTTATTTCTTTCCTCCTCATCAAATTTTAGAAATAAAACTAACAAAAGTAATTCAAACTTAGTTGAATCTGAAATTTTCAAAATATAAATCTATGCTCAAGTGTTTGTTTACATTTAATATTTTCTAAAAGTTTGAACTTTGGAATTTACAACAAATTAAAATTTATTTGCTAACCCCTAGCAAATTCATCTTGAATTTAAAAATATTTTAGTTTAATCTTGCATCAAAAACTCACCATATGCATTCCCGTAATTTTTATTGTCTTTATTTTCAATATTTGTTTGGTTTTTGTTCTTGTGCGAATTTGAAATTCTTTCAAATTCGAAATACCCAAAAGATAAAAACCAAAACCTTTCTCTTTTCCCCTCTGGGCCTCATCTCTCTTTCCCTTCCTCTCTTTTTCTCTGTTCGGCCAGCCCACCTCCCCTTCCTCTATCTTTTTCCCGCCGAGTGGGCCGCCCCATCCCTCTCTTTTTCCTCCGGCCCAACTCCACTCGGCCTAGTCCGGCCCGCCTCCACCCCCCTTTCTCCTTCCTCCAGCTCGACCGGAGCTCGCCAACGCCGCCGTCGACGTGTCGCCGTTCTTCCCCAGCTCAGCGCCGCGTTGGCCGGCCAGCTGCAACTCCAAGCCGCGACAAAGCCGCCGCAAACCTCTGCCGCGTTCACACACCGCCGCATCCTTCTCCCTCCTCCAGCTCAGCCGCTCTCTCTCGACTTCTCACGCGCCATCGCCGCCGTCTTCTCTCTCTCCCTCACCAGTCGCTATCCCCGGCGCTGTAGCCACGCGCGCAGGTCGTCAGCGAATTCAACGCGCGTACGGAGCGGCGCCGCAATATTGACTCCACGAGGATAAGGTCCGCCGCATTTGTTGACCTCATCGGATAAGCTCGCCGCCGCCATTTGACTGGAGTTAGCTTCGCCTCGAAGCCTCCTCTCCCCGCCGCCTATGTAAGGTCGCCACACCCCCTCTACGTGCCGCCTATCTCCCCTCCTCTCTCCCTCCGCGTCGCTCTCTCTCCAGGAACCCTAACCCTAGCTTGAGCCGCCGCCTGCCATTGAAGCCGTCGAGAGCTCGACGCCGCGCCGATTGGAGCCGCCCCCGCCTTCGCCGAGCCACCACCCCGCTTCGCCGCACCACCACGCTCCTCACCGGCTAGCCCAAACTCGACGAGCTGCCCTCCTTCCTCCTTCCCGTCGAGCACCGCCGCCGCGCTCAGCGCCTCATCGTCGCCAGCCTTCCCCGTCCCTCCACTGCTTCGCGCGACCGCCCAAGTGAGCTCCCCACTCCCTCCTCTCACTCCCGGTCCAGATCTCGTCGAGGATGAGCCACCGGAGCGCCGTCTCGGCCTTCTCCGGCAATCCTCCGCCGCCTTCCGCGCCGCCAGTCGCCGCCGGCCGCCGTGCGCCGCCTCCCTCTCATCTCAGCCGTCCGATCTCGATCTCACGGCCTAGATTAGGTACCCCTTCGGGGTATGTAACCGGTTCACCATGGACCGGTGGACCACAGCCCCTCGCCGGTCTACAGGACCTGTGGACCCAGTCCATAGAATTTCCAGTAGAAAAATAATTCCAGAAAACCTAGAAAATCCCAGGGCTTTGATCTGTTGCAGCTAAGCCCCTGAACTTTTTGATAATTCTGTTTAGGTCCAATCTTTTTACGGAAACACCCCTTTACTTTCCCATAATTACCTTTTAGTCCCTGCCTTTTTACATCAAGGTCCCTCAACTTTCCATAATTACAGATAGGTCCCTAAGCTTTTCTTTTTTTACAGATGAGTTCTTAGAATCTTTCTGTAATTGCAAACAAGCCCTCAGAATCTTTAAACACCTATATCTTTTCCATCCGAGCTCCGTTTTGAGCGATTCTTGCGCTCACGCGTTCGTAGAAACGCGTAGTACCTTTTGGTACTGTCTTTGAAGCCCTGCATCAGGTCTACAAGTTATCAATACCCTATGTTCCTCTCTCGCCCGGCAAATCTCATCTCGATAAATCATTCGCCGCTAATCTCGCATAACACAAATATTCTTTCGCTTTATAGTGTTGAATCTAGTCAATCCCGCCATATCATTTCACACCGTTCAATCAAACCTAATCCCATGTTGCCACTAATCGCCACTTTACTTTATTGATTTACTGATCTCGTTTATATTTGATCTTTCACTGAATTTTAATGGGATTGTTGCTCATTGCTATTTCAATTGCCACCATGCATTCATATCATGCATGCATGCCTAGATTATATACGCCTCTGCATCTGCACATCCTTTTCCCCGAACCACTCATGTTCTTTAATAGAAATAATTTAAGTTTTATATAATAGATATGCACGCAATCACCATCAATACAGCATGTGCATCTCATCATCCTCTAAGGTTTTAGTAAATAAAGTTTCATGCCAAACCCTACACCATTCTTCTTTTAAGAGAAACTACATAATTGATAGTTTGTCTAGGTGAATATAGCCCTTATAAGGCCATGAATATAACTTGTAATAAATAATCTTTCATAAATAAATATGCATTGCATAAACATAGCCATTTTCTTGGAGTTTTATCGATTCTTATTGGAGTTAATTAGATCTTATTTGGCTCTTTTCGTTCTTTATTTCCTCTGTGGTAGTTTGTTTATACGGTATGTTTTTATGCGCTAGCTTACGTGAGGTCCGAGGACGAGCCAGGGGAATTCAAGGAAGATCTAGAAGATCCAAGCTTCGAGGATGAGTTGAAGAATCCAAGCCCGAGGACGAGTCAGAAGATACAAGCTTAAGAGGAGGACTCGAAGACATCAACATCGACAGAAGATCTGAGGACCAAGAATCGGAAGATTAGGATAGCGTTTTCAGGCAAGCTCTACTTCTCCTTGATCATAATTGAACCTACTGTTTTCGCAATGCACCTATATGACCTGTTCTCGTACTATGCATTACTTGTTATTTTACTGATTGCGAAGTTATGGTCCTATTTGCTTACTGATATTAATGCCATTATTTAGGCATTAATACAGGAATCCTTGTATACCATTGTTTACCTGTCACCTTGATAACCTTAGGATAGTTCCATCATTTCTATGATGGCACGATCACCTTGTTACTAGATTGCTTAGGACCCCTCGTAATGTTCTACAGTGCCACACCTTACTCACTTACATACTTTTACAAGCGTGAAATGAGTTTGGTGGTGTGCGTGATATATGGGATTGGGAGTAGCACAACCGTGTTAGGTGATGATGATGGAGACAGTGATGGGATGGTTGGATTGCTGGCAAGGCCATTAGTAAGTGATTGATGGTGTGATGGATTGTGTGATAGTCCCCTAGTGCGGGAGATATGGTGCTTGCCCGGCCACATAAGGACTGGTTCATTCAACCTTTAACAAGATGATTCTCGTACAACCACGGAACCTGTATGGGAAGGACTTACCCTACCTTCTTGGTGCCTACCACTTTGATCCACCTGGAGGGCAGTAGCGCAAACGAGCAACCAGGAGAAGACTCCGGAGTTTGTAGTGCTTAGGAGCTCCGGCCCGAGATCCCCACATTAAATGTGCTGTGGTTCCGCATGAAGACTATTATAGTCTCATGAAAAGCCCTAGGTTGGTTCGTAGGTGGCATTGTGTGTGGTACTCGGAGAAGATGGGCTAGGCGTTATTTATCCTCTAGCTAAGGGTGCGTAGCCCGTGGGGAAAGATGTACAACCTCTGCAGAGTGTAAAATTCATCCGGATGGACGTTGTCACGGCATATGACACATCTATGTTGAGCTCGATATGATTAGCCACATTCATGATTCTTTGAAGTGTGAGTGAGCAGTAGTCTGCTCGTGTTTTGGAAGTGATGGCATGGATGCCGGGTCGGTATGACCATTGAGGTCAGAAGGCCCAACTAAAACTTGGGAACTGGCGGGAATGCCTCATACTCCCCCAGGGCCAACCAACTAAAATATTGACAGTACTTCTCTGTTTTATCTAAGAATTCCTTCATATGCTTTAGTGAACCTTGCATAAAAGTTGCTTGCTGCAAATGAACCATACCGCCTATTCCTTGCTAAGACCAAATATGCATGTATATATATACCCTTGTGTAGTGTAGGGCTTGCTGAGTACCTTATGTACTCACGTGTTTGCAATTGTTGGTTTAGTAGGAGAAGACTTCGTAGAGAACGACGACGATTGGGTTTTCGGTTCTGCTTCTCAAGTTTGCTTGTGGCGTTGGGCCATGGTTTCCGCTGTCTGCTTCACCGTTAGTCGGTCGTATTGACTTGGATAGTGTTGAATCCTCGTCGTACCGCCACTAAGGGTCTAATATCAGGTATCTTACTTATTTACCTATTCGAAGTATGCTTTTGATTATCATATCTGTGTTCTTGTGCGTATCAGCTACTGATCCAGGGACTGATACAGGATGCACAGTAGATTCCAGAAATGGGGTCTGACAGCAGCTATATATAATTGTAGCTTCTTTTCTTGATCAATTATATCTATGAGCAATTTTACTATCCAAAATAATAGGCATTAGTTTCTCATTAGTTTGATCCAACACTGTAGATCTGATCTCAGAAATTCGCTAGTAATGGCCATTATTTCATCAAGTTAAGGGTAATATTGGAAAAAATAAGAGTCGCAAACTTGTAATAAGTAGTTTTGTGTCCATAAAAAAATCAAATTAGTAGTATTATTAATCTAGTAAATAGTTTATTTGATATTATTAGTTAGGTAAAGATTTTCTTTCTCATCATAAAACGTAAATTTTTAATTAATAGAACAATTACAAATCTACTTTTAAACTAATGGCCATTAGTTTTGAGAAACTAATGACCATTATTTTGGATAGTAAGATAAATTTAAGGAGGAGGTTTACTGTCCAAAATAATGTTCATTAGTTTTCTTAAACTAATGGCTATTAGTTTGATCTGACGGTTCAGATTTAATATCAAAAATCTACTACTAATTAATGGCCATTAGTAAGGGTAATAGGGGAAAAGTAGACTTATAATAAGTATTTCGTTTTCATAAGTAAAATCAAATTGTTTAAATGTTTTAATTAATCTCCATCCCTGGGCCTAGCCCTGCCCTGCCCGGTCCAACGCACCTAGCCGGATCCACGGACTAAATTGAATCGCCGTCCTCATCGGCAAATCCTAAGCCGGTGAAAAAATAGGACGGCGGCGGCGGCGCTCCTAATCCCGGTCTCTATTCGTTTGTGGGGCTCTCCGTTTATGACACTCCACTGAGTCTGATGCTTCATTAAGTAGGCAAGAAGCAATTAATCGTTAGATTAGAAACGTGCTAGCCTATGCCGATCAGCTTATCCACGAGCTTAAATGCTTAATCAATTGATGTGAGAGCCAGTACAGAAATCACGGCAATGGCTACCATGCGATGAACGAGCAAAGATCATTCAGGCCTCTATTTTGAGAAGATTGAGCGACGTTTCAAAAGGAATCGAGACGGAGGGCGACCATAGTACTGGCGTCGCGGGTAGGGCTGGACGAAAAGCTCGTGGCTCGTTAGCTCGGCTCGGCTCGGCTCGTTCACTTTTTCTAACGAGCCGAGCCAGGTTTCTAGCTCGTTATGTTTAACGAGCTAGCTCGAGCTGGCTCACGAGCCGCTCGCGAGCCAAACGAGCTCATCAAGAAAAAGAAGAGGCTTGTCCGGTGGAGCTTCATGAGGTTGCCTGTGCCTTCTTTCCCCGTTGCAGCACTCTACTCTCCCTTCCCCTCCGTCACCGACGTTGCAGCCATCAACGCCAAAGCTCATGGCGAGCATGAGCTCGTTGTCCTCACCGTTCTTCCCATGACGATGACGACGGCGGAAGGGGACCGAGTCGAGATCCAAACCGCGGATAGGCGGCGTGATACGCGGCAGCCGACAGCTCAAGCCAGGCGATGCCACCCTCCTCTACCTCACGCGGTGGTTTCACCCTCCACCTCCTCACCTCACACGGTGACGCCGGCTCCCCCTCCGCCGTTCCTCCACGTTACGCGCCCCTCCCCCCTCCCTGCCGGAATCACCTTCGCGACGTTGGCCTCCGCCTCCCCGCCCGATGCGCTATGATGCTCAAGAGCGTGAAGATGTACCAAGTGCCGTGGTCGTTGTCTTCTTCTTCAAGTCACAGCGAAAGTGCTCGAGGCGAGCGATGGCGAGCTTAACGAGCTGGCTCGTGAGCCAGCTCGAGCTCGTAACGAGCCGAGCCGAGCCAGCATTCCAGCTCGTTATCTTAACGAGCCGAGCCGAGCCAGCTCGTTATCCTAACGAGCTGGACCGAGCCGAGCCGAGCCGAGCCGAGCTGGCTCGGTAATCCAGCCCTAGTCGCGGGGATCGAGAATGGAGGGCGACTAAGCGCTAGCGGCGTGCAAGAAGGGGATGCCCGGCGATCGACCAAGGCGCTGGCTTGCAAGGGACGAACGGCGTGGGCGCTAGAGATGGCATATGGCTGGGCTTTTTTCTTATTGGGCATATAAATCGTATTTTTTTATTAATATGAAATTACAAACTTACCCTTAAACTAATGGCCATTAGTTTGAGAAACTAATGGCCATTATTTTGGACAGTAAAAGTCCTCGTTGGGAAAAGTTGTCGATGTTGGCATGAGTAGTTTCTGTCGTCATTGCAGAGTGAGAACTGAGAGACCCTTGTTTAACATGAAACGGCTTCATCATCTATATAATACAGGGCAGAAAGGAGTGAAATGAAAGAGCGTTCCCGGAAGCACATGATCCTTCATGACAGCCATGTCCTAGACCTTACGGATCGAGGCATATATGAGACAAGCATTTGGACACACACCTGGGTGATCGGGGTCAGTTCGTGAGCCATCTAATGCGGCCGCGCACTTTCCTGTGATCTGCGGTGCGCGCAGCCATATGTTTATCTGCAGCTCCTGCAGCGTGCGCAGATAGCTCTTTCATGCACCTCTCGTGTGGATAGTGGCCAGTACCACCGGCACCGAGCGCCGCCTCCTGTCGCAGTAGATGAGCGATGGACTGACGGGTGCTGTGCTGAACTTACGAGTGTACCAAGTAGTGCAGAACCCAGTAGCCAGAGATCTTCAGCTCTAGTTCCCCGTGTATCCCACTCCCAGCTCAACACTGACTGTCTTCCACGGAACCCCGTCCGCCGATGCCATTTCAACTTCCTCATCGGATCGTGACCATCTTGTACATGGAGAACTTATTATGGAGTAGGTATGCGGCGTCTCCGGTCAAGTTATATTTACCAGCTTAATTTGATGTTGATTACGGGTTCACCAACCGGTCAGTTCGTTACCCAGCTTTTTCAGACAATTATGAGATATATAGTTCCATATGAGCCACTAGTCTACCAGTAGCCCAGTACTACTTCATCTTGTGGCCGTAACCTCCCAATCTAGTGACGTTGGCATCGCTGCAGTGAGTGACATGTGGCCCCGCTCGATCCCTAGCCCGTCCTACAGGAAATGTCTTTGTTCTCAGTATGATTCATGTAACCAACACTACTTGGGAGCAATACTAGTATCAGTGCTGTCTCTCAGCTCTTTCGCTCGTGTAATTCTGAAGCATACATATATTTGGCTGGGACATGGAAGCGAAATAAGATCTAAGCTTCCAGTAACACGCTAAGTTATCCGATTGTCCTCTCTGCTTTAGTACACTGTGCAAGCAACATTTACCTCATCTACCGCATCAACGAAAACAGATTCCCGTCAAAACTATTCCATTATCTCGAAGCTACTGTAAGCAGTTGCTCGGTTACTTTACCAACTGGGGAAAATCTGTAGCAAGGACGGAGAGCAGAGTAAACCGTGCATGCTCTGCTCCACATAACGAGATTATTCTCACGGTTCTGTTGTTCTCGAAACATTACCCACGAACAAGAAATCTTTTTAAATAAACCGCTAACTAAGCGCAGCTTCCCTACGTCTAGCGCACGGCCTCATCGGATGGAAGAACGGTGACTGGAATGGTAGCACACACCGCGAGGGACGTCCTAGTCAGGAGTGCAACACGGCGACGGGGACACTACAGTACCCTTGTGTCCCTCGCGAGCAGCAACTTGCTTTGTTGGCAGAGATCGTCATCGCCCTGCACCTCGACAAGCAGACGCTCAGGCTTATTAGGACGAGCATATTTTGGAGGCGCCGACGAATCCATAAGGCTATCTACACCATCTCCAGTCTCTCAAGAT
Source organism: Eragrostis nindensis (assembly GCA_012490785.1). Classification (NCBI taxonomy): domain Eukaryota; kingdom Viridiplantae; phylum Streptophyta; class Magnoliopsida; order Poales; family Poaceae; genus Eragrostis; species Eragrostis nindensis. The sequence continues at coordinate 22,229 of JAAXCT010002744.1, forward strand.
TGTAGAGCAACATTTCCTGAAACCTCCTACTCCCATATAAGCTAGAGCTGACCAAGTGACCCTCTATGCGAGGAACTGGTTTGCTTCGTTCTCCGTGTCTAGTCCCAGCTGCTTGTTTCTTTACCAGGATCTTTTCATGCAAGCGCGGTGTATATATAGCATCTCCGGGTGATGATGTGCTGACGCCGCTCCCGCTCCTATATAGCCATTAAAAAAAAATCGGATTGTCCTCTTGGCTGTCGCATGTGCACCCAACGTAAATATTCAATAACGCGCGCGAGTACCCCACTACGACAACCCAAGATACAGCAGCGGATTCAAAACATCATCTTGAAATGTTCATTAAACTGCTAGTAGCTTTGTGGACATAATTTTTTTTTTCTGCTAGGTGTCTGCGTGTGCGCGCATCTAGCAGAGTTGATGCACTTGCGTTCTGCGTTTGTGCAACACGTTAAGATTACTTGATTGCACGTGCTACGTAAAAAGGTCAAAAACATCGCCGCAAAAACCTAGCTAGATCATCTCATAAACTTTTATTTTTCTTTCTTGTACTTCCTTCTCTAATTAATTTTGCGGAACCGGCCAGTGTCAAGTGATCTTCAGCTAAAGTTCCCCGTGCATCCCACTCCCAGCTCAACGCTGGCCGCGTTGAGCTGGGAGTGGGATGCACGGGAACGAGATCTCCTCCGTCTGCCGATGCCATTTCAACTTCATCACGAATCTCCGGTTGGTGACCGGTTTCTTGGGAAACTAGCAGTGTTGAGCTGGGAGTGGGATGCACGGGAATGAGATCTTTTACGGTGTTTGCGAATAATGTCACCCTTTGCCTTAAACCTAACGCTCCGCAATCAAAGGTACCTACCAAAAGGTACAAAAGTATTGATGGAGGTACTTAAGTATGAAGGATAAAAAAGTAATTTTGGTTGGTGATCATATGAAACGACATGGCAAAGAGTAAATAAATCACCGAGCCTTCCTATATTTACTTTGTTTTATTGTCATTTACTTAGTTTCAGTTTTTTTTTTGAATAAGGCAGCAACACATCTGCCGCGAGCCACGCCGTGCAGGCGGCGTTGCCGCTACGGAACATGGCAAGGCGGTTCTGGCAGCGATGACGCGCTAGGTGCCGGCGGCGATGACGTCAGGAAGTGTTTTGTATCATCATCATTAATTTTAGAAATCTACATGGTTCTTCACCAATTACATGTTTAAAATTTTTGTACTTGTGCGTTGGGTGCTAAAATTGTGGAGCGAAAAGAAAGAGCATGAGCGGATTTGCCAAAGATCATGCATTTTTTTGAAACAAATCATTACATATTTACAAACAGATTTACAGATTTTTCCCTTCTGGATCCGTCTCGTAGATTGAGTAAGAAACCAAAAAAACATAGTAAATAATCATTTTCTTTTTATGTTCTCGCCATGCTTCAATGGAAGAAGGCTGTCTCCATGAAAAATCCTCGCGCACCAATGACCGCTCATCCCTCCACGCCAATTAGAAATTGTTCAGGAAGAGAAAGATAGAGAGAGAGATGGTCATCTTTTCGGAAGGAAATGATATGGAGCTAATGATTGTGATGTAATTAAAGACTCTTGATTAATTAGTCGCCACCTTATGATAAATTTTTATTCCGTACCTTGTCACTCTCTTGATCAACTGTCCACGTTGCAGTACCTCTTAATACTTCTAGATACCTCGCAAAACACCGTAAAATGTCTCGGATGAGATTCTTGTTCTATATCAGGTACTAGTCTGCCAGTACTACTTCATCTCGGGTGTGACTCTTATAGGCTGCATTCACTTTTGTCCCTTCGATCCTTTTCGTTTTTTAGTGTATGTGTAAGAACTCAGAAGAACAGAGATGCCAAATCGGCCGTCCTGCCTTCTTGCGTTGATCCGTGATGTATATACAACCCTCTGCGTTGTACTCATGCGTCGTGTTTCGCAGAAGATTTTTTGGCTTGCATCAAACGTGTGCATACGGTGCACGCCGCGGCAAGCAAATTAAGCATTATAAGGTACACGAACCGTCTTGAATGAACAGGGAAAGAAAAGAGGGCGAAAAAGATAGCTAGCAAGGCAGCGATGCGGTACTAACTTTTTTTCCTTCAGGCCAACATTTTTTGAGGTGTTCGAGAACCAAGAGCAGAAGAGAAGAGAGAAGCTGTGATACCGTATCAGACCGGCCCGCTTTGTGAGCGTGAAGGGATCATTCAGGCGTAACCTGGGCTGGTAAGTAGCTGCAGATGTAACTGATGCTGTGCCGTGCGTGCGCGGAGTCGCTACGAAGGAATTCAGCGCTATTCACCGCGGCGCCGTCGACGAGCGGCTACCGGCCTCGGGGTGCTCAAGATCGATTTCCAGCTTCAGATCAATACCAGATGCTTCCCACTCCCAAGAGCAATGAGCGGTTGCCCTGTGCCTCTCAGCTTCCCGCCCGTCTCCACAATCTTATTAGCGGCCGGGCCAGTTTTACAATAGTACTCCATATACGTTGGTTACACCTACGTGCAGAAGCTTGCTATTTATGCATGGTAGCATATATAGTCACGTTGATCATGAATTCAGTTCCTCAACAACCATGTTCATCAATATCAAACGGCTTACGGCTGGACCTCCTCACTAGCTAGTTGGTGGAATGACAGAGAGAATGACAAAGACGACGGTCCATACTCTATATATATAGTCAGATGAGCCCTTTTACAATGCTTGGAATATCCTTCCAATACCTCCTATTACCTCCTAATACCTACTCAAAATAATGGTTTTAGGTTAATTTAATTTACCAAGGGTAGTATGGTAATCATGATGTCAAACCCCCCACCCCACCCGGTCACCCCCCCCCCCCCCCCCCAGCCCGACGCACGCCGCCGCCTGCGTCGTCCTCTTCCTCACACGCCGCAGCGCCGCCGCCATGCGCCTCCCGTCCCAGCCACGCCGCTCTCCCCGCTCCTAGCCACGCCGCCGCGCGCCTTCCGTCCCCCACCCGCGCCGCGCCGCCACCATCGCCACCGTCGACTGCCAGCCCTCGGGGCCCCAGGGCGGCGTGCTCGTCTTCGTCTCCGGCTCCATCCGCACATCCCCCACGGACGAGCACCCCCTCAGGTTCTCCCAGGTCTGTAACCTTCCCATCCGATTCCACTCCTCCCCCCATCTCTCTGTCTCGCGCGCGTGAGAGCTAGATTTCATGTCCTCGTGCCTAGTCCGCGCTGATCTGACACTTATTTGTTTCGATCTGATCCTATTTGTGGTCACTGTTGTGATTCCTTGGCTATGCGCGTCCGGATCTAGTTATGATCGCTACAATGATCGTTGATTGTTTGTTAGTATGAGTTGCCTGCCTGATATGTCCTTACTGTTGTGATGGATTTCGTAGCGGTCATTAATGCTTCTTGTAGCAATATTTTGCTCCTAGTCGCAGAGCATTTGTATTACCTTCAAGCCCCTGTTTATGTAGTTCTACGTTAATGGTTATCCCTGGTTGATCCTTTTTTCCAATAGCTGTGTAGTTTTTCTAAAATGTTTAGCTATTCAGTGTTTTCTAAAATAATTTCGGATTTTTTATATGCTAAGAATTTTTTATATTCTTAGGATGTTTGTGTCAGATATCCTAAGAATTTTCTCAGTCTGATAATTTGATAACTAGCATGCGAACCACCATTTTCTGTTATAGTGGTTTATGTGTAGTAGGGCCTATATTGCTTGACAGATGCTTGTTATGTGTAGTAGGGCCTATATTGCTTGACTCTAGTTTTGGGAAATTTTCTGTTATGAGGAAGAAATATGTGAACCACCATTTTTTCCACCACTAATATATTTAAACTAAGCAGGAGGGAATGGCGGGTCTCGAGTACAATGAAATTGTTAGCAAGGTGTTTGATGATGAAGATCAAGGATACAAGTTTTATAACAACTATGCTAAGGGGAAAGGATTTAGTGTCAGGAAAGACTATTGTGAGTGGGACAAAGGCCACAATGAGAGGACTCTCCGGCGATTCGTTTGCAGCTGTGAAGGTTTCCGCGAAGAGAAGGAGCTGATGAGGGAGAATAAGAAGCGGAGGCCGCGGAATCTTACTCGTTTTGGATGCCCTGCGAAACTTGTGATTGCACGGGATCAGAACACAGGGCAGTGGCATGTGAGGGATTTCATCTGCGAGCACAACCATCCGATGGTGGAAGAAGATCTTGCTTGTCTTTTGCGTTCGCATAGAAGAATCCGAGAGGAGCAGAAAGCTGATATTGTGGCGATGCAGATTTCCGGGATCCGCAAACACCAGATTATGGATATTATGGAAATGTTGTATGGTGGGCATGATAAGGTTGGATTTACAAAAAGGGACTTGTATAATTTCTGCCATCGCAATAAGGAGGAGACAGTTGCTGCTGGTGATGCTCAAACGGTCATCAGTTACCTGACAGAATGCTCACGTAGGGATCCCGATTTCTTCTTTGACCACAAGACCGATGAGAAAGGGCGCCTCACGGGACTGCTATGGTGTGATACTCAAAGTCGGCTTGATTACGGAGCATTTGGTGATGTCGTAGTGTTTGATAGCACTTACAAAACGAACCGGTACAACATGCCCCTTGTTCCTTTTGTCGGGGTGAATCAGCATGGCAGCACGGTTATTTTTGCATGCGGAGTTACTTCCCAGGAGACAACTGAGTCGTATGTGTGGTTGCTTCGCACATTCTCTAAAGCCATGGCTCAGAAGCATCCGGTGTCTGTGATCACTGATGGAGACCTGGCTATGCAGAGAGCAATCGGGCTGGTGTGGCCAGACTCATCGCATAGGCTATGCATATGGCATATTGAGCAGTGCATCGTGCGCAATATTAACAATGATGCTGTCAAGGATGACTTGAGGAATTTCCTATATGATTGTTGCTTCGTAGACGAGATTGAGGAAAAATGGCAGAAATTCTTGGATAAGCATAACGTTATGGATACGGAGTCGTGGCTGTATGAGATGTATGAGAGGAGGCAAGTCTGGTGTGCTGCGTATCATGTTGGTAAGTGCTATCTAGGACTGAGAAGCAACCAGCGGAGTGAGAGCCTAAACTCTAGGCTTCAGGTGAATCTGGATCGTAAAATGACACTCTTTGAGTTGGTAGAGCACTTTGACCACTGCCTTTCGCGGCTGCGCCTTAATGAAGCGGTTCTAGACTTGGTAGCATCGAGTTCTGTACCATGCTTAGAACCAGATGCTTCAATTTTTGAGAAAGAGGCTGCGAAATCGTTCACACCAAGTATTTTTTCCACGGTGCAGTTCAGCATAAAAGCAGCCACAAAGTGTATTGTGAGAGAGATCGAAGATGACGGCTACGATACGATGAAGTATATTGTTGGCAGGAAGGATAAAGGAGACACAGAGTACCATGTGGAATGTGAGATATGTGTTGATGAAGGCAATGTGAAGGGAATTCGGTGTTCTTGTCTTAAGTTGCAGTCCCTTGGAACTCCCTGCTCACACATCTTCTTTGTATTGGGCGATCTGAAGGAACGACGGCTTCCGGACTGCTGTGTTTTGAAAAGGTGGACAAGGGGGCCAAGAGTGCATTTCCTCCTATAAGGAAGAGCATCATTGTATGACTATACCATATGACTATACCGATAGCCTACAGAAGTACCGGGAGCTATGCAATCTCAGTCACACTGCATCCTTCGTAGCATCTCGTTCACCTCAAGCATATGAGCGGCTCAAACGCGTTCTGGAAGAGGAAGCAGCTAGGATCCTGCCAAATGGAGGGGAGATCGGAGGCAAGAGGTACGGTCCGGTGCTGCAGCAAGCCCTAGATGCTGAGTCTGCAGAGTCCAGAGATGTCTTGGATCCCATGTATGTTCCTGGCAGAGGGGCCCCAAAGAAAAAGTTGAAGTCGAATAAGAATAAATCTACGGTGAAATGTACCCTGTGTAAGGGTGAGGGTCACAATCGGCGAACATGCTCCATGAGAAAAGAGGTAGTTAAGAGTAGTGTTCATCTTGGCTAAATACTGCTTGACTGTGAGGTTTGTCTAGTTATGGCTAATGTAACCCTTCTTTTGTAGGAAAAAATGCTCCCTGAAGATGTTCCGGATTTATGATTTGCCAAGGATCTGTGACGGTGGAACGGATGGAGATGATGTTGCAATTTTTTCAGATGCTATGGTTTTCAGATACTGTCTGGATAGCACATATGCAGTAGCTGGACCCCTTCTTTGTTTTACTGATAGTAAGCGGATGAAATAATATATATGGTCCTTCTCTGGTTGCCTGCTTTTGGTTGTTGTATTGGTTGTGAGCTACAGTTCGAAGTTTGTCAGGTATATGTTTCATATTTTCAGTTTACCTTCATTTTAAAATATCATGAAATGCAAAATTGACTCTGTTATCACTGTCTCATGGTGTCAAAAACCTTTTCAATATAAGAGAACATAAGATTATCCCCTCGTTCCTTGGCAACACTTACTCTAGTGCAACAGTTTCCTGGTTCTGTTTTAGCTGAACCTTTGAGTTTGCACATATACACTCTGGTTGAATCTCAATGCAAGTTTTAGTGTTAGCTCACAGGGGGAGTAAAAAAGGAGAGGAAAAAATTCGAGAGTTCGTGAAAAAAAAAAGAGCGGGAATCTGTAAGTAAACTTTAGTGTGGGAGTAGTTGTAAGTTGCTGTTGTAACTACTACAGAATGCTAATAGAGTACTGTTTTGTTTATATTGTGGTTCATGTGTTTGATAGAGACTAGCGTGGTAGTAATTGACCTCATTTGAGGAATTTTAGGGACTTAGGCTTTAGCAGGGAGAATTGTACTGCTTTCAGAGCCACATTTTATCACCAAACTGCAGATGGTCATAGGTAGGACAGTTTATAACTTTCAGATGGAGACGTTAGAAGTTAAAAGCTTTGTTTATTCTGCATTTTCCTTTGTCTGCAAAAAAACGATATGCAAAGTTGGTTTTCTTTTTTGCTTGTATGTTGCTGTATCAATTTGAGATATGCCCTTCTGTTTTTTCTTGGCTCAGGAGATTTCCCAGATTCCGTCGTCCGCGAAGACCTTACTTCTGAAGCTCCGGTCTCCAGAGTTGTCAGCATGACTTTTGGGCCATAGTGAGTCCAGATTCCAGAGGATACTGGACTTTGTGTTGCTTTAAGTTTCGCTATTTCATAGCCAAACATTGTTCTGGGTTTTGTGCTCAACCGTGTTGTTTGGATGTTGAATGTTTGGGCCATAGTGACTCTTGAGATGCTAGCCTGTGCTGGAGCCCGGAGGGGGTGTTGCCATAGCCCCATGCACATCTCCAAACAAAACTGGAAGGAAAGCCGTGAGCCACCTCAAAGACTGCTGGTTTGTGAATATATTTGCAAGAAGTAGATACACCATTTTCACATCACACTATGTATAAAATCGAGCGCGATCGATCATTTTACTCTGGAGGCTAGAAGCGAAACTCGACGCAAATTCCTTCATTTCCAAATGAGTGGCCTTGATGACCAACAAGCTCAGTGACAACTTAGCTAATTAAAAAAAACATAATAAAGGCGGAGGAACCACCTCCAAATCCGAGACAAGTCTCATCTGATGATACTATGGATACCGTCGTGCAGCATCAAAGGGTTCCCTCTACAAATATCAAACCAAGGCAACCAATTATCGATAATGATTACATATTGACACAGGTTGACCATGATGCTGCCCTCTTCGTTGTATCAAGTTATGACTATGCTACTGTTGTACGCATAAAGATCATGTTCTAACAGCAAAACAGCTGGGACCAAATGTCAAAGGAGAATTTATAGTAGATGAGGTAACCATATCATTTTAGGTCCATGCCGTCAGTTCAAACATGCACACACGTACTATGTACTAACTAAACCTTTTGTAGGTCATAAATGCATTTGTGTGTTTAAGCAATGTGGAGAATGATTCGGCATCGTATGTAACAACGAATCAAGCCAGTTTGTTAAAGGAAAATAAGCTGGGTCGAGAGGACCGCCCGGGACTCAGGCAGACAATTGCAGAGAAATGTAAAGGAAGGCATTTGGTACGTATTTTGATTTGGAACTTTAGCTTGGTTGTTGTCTCGTGTTGTACTGTGAAATGTAAAGTTATCAATTATTTTTTGCAGGTTTTTGTGCCGATGCATATTAACGGGAACCACTGGGCTCTCCTAGTGTTGAACTTTATGAAGGAAGAGGTACAAATCCTCAACTCTATACCAGAAATGCGAGACAGAGACCAAGAGAAGGTATTGGTAAGTACATATCCTCTGCGTAACACGTAACACGTAACAACTATAGGTTTACCAAACTTAACATGTATGGCACCATGTACTAGGTGGAATGCATACAGTCATGCATTGATTATTCGGCTGAGAGAAAATTGGTGCAATTTGTTACACCAATTAACATGCGCGACTGGAACATTGTTCCCTATGATAACATACCGAAACAAGCAGACGGGTATTCTTTTTCCTTTGTATATTAATGGTTTACTAAAATTACCTATCTACTTATGTGTATGTTCCGTTGCAGAGTTTCATGTGGGGCTTATGTAATTAAATATATACTAGCATGGGACGGAGATCGTATGGCTCATGATTTCACACAAGTGAGTCTTCGAACTTTTGTCACTTTCAAGTTGCTAATGCCACAGAAAAAAATTGCCTCATGACATACACTACTGTCATTTGTGTAGAATGAAATCAAAGGTTTTAGATTCAGAATTTGCACAAGACTCCTCCTTTCTGAGCGCAACCTGGAACAATTACCCTCCAATGGAAAACATATCACGGTCTGTCAGCTTGCTCCTTATTCAAATATTTCCGTTTGTACTAATATAACCAGATTGTACAAAATAACCGGGTCTATCTAAGATTTCTTTTTGTCCATGATACTCAGAAGGAAGATCACTATGCAAAGTATCCATATGACCAGCCAGGGCACAGAGACAATGAAGATTCAGAACATGTACAGATGCTATCGCCATCCTCTACGCCCACCATGAAAGAAAACAATGGACCGAAAGGAGAGGAAGCAAATACTGCATCGCGAACAGAAGCTAAGAAAAGAGGACCAGGACGACCGCGAAGGGAGCCACTTGAAGGAAATACAGCATCAAGAGGATCTGTAGAAGTAACAGCACCTACAAAGAAGAAAAGAGGACGACCGCGAAAGGAGCCAGTTAAAGAAAATATAGCATCAGGAGAATTGAGTAGCGAATCTAACGCTCAACAACTTAAGCGGAAGAAGTTTCCAGGCAAACATGTAATCAGCCCTTATAAACCTTCTTAGAATGTGCTGTCTATTTGTAAGCTTTCTATTTTGTGAACTGCAGGCAGACTGATTAGTTTTGTGAGGCATTCTCCCACTTTCTCAGGACACAAGCACTTCCGTACTCACGCAATGATTATCTGCACGGTAAATAAAATCCTTGCTGGGGGATATTACCTGTTAGTAGTTGATTTCTTGAATAATATACTAGTATTACACTGGGGAGTCTCAAGCGGTGTGGCTCTCCTTAATCTTCTGACCATCAGGACACTTTCTTTTATTAGTTTGCTGCCAGGAAATGAAAACCAACCAGAGGACAGCAAAATGCACCAGAAATGAGTGAAGTTATTCTGGTACTTTGATATGCTAAAAGGGCACTGTGCATTTCAGTTGAGTTTGAATGTCACTGCATGTATATATGAATAGTTTCTAAAGAGAAGCATTTCATGGCTCTTCATGCATCATCAAGCAGTTGTATGTGACATTACTACCTGTTCTACATTTTCTCCTCATGTGCTGGAGAGCACAACAGCCAACATATAACATCATTGGCCTGGATTATATAATGAACTGTTCACAGTACGAAAACAAACATGTCTCTTGTATTGATGGCATGATGATATATCAACCCAGTTTGATACACAAAGCAAGGGATACAGGTTCAGGAATTGTGCCATTCTGGCTTACACCCTTAATCCAACTTCCAAGTACACTTTCACAGATCATGTCACAGTTCACAGTTGAAAGATTCATTTCACATATTCACATCACAGGTCTAAATACATAATCTACTAATCCGAACGAGAGCAGCAGATCATTTAAGGCTGTGTTGAGCAGGGCAGCTTGTTCTGTCCGCAATCTTTTGGCGAACTCCGACTGCTTAGTTTGTGCGGCCTTGTCAAACAGAAACCAAACATTCAGATAAATATCATCATTTGTTCAGATCTTTCTATATAGCAGAATTTTGATCAGGGGACCAAGTATTTTTTAGAGGAAACCAACAATCTTCACCTGGATAATCCCATTAATTATCAAATGGTCATCAACAAAGCAAAGATAGGATATGATGTTCACTGACCACATGAATTAAAGTAGCATAATAAACAAGAAAAATACACAACCAATTGCAATAATCCCAAAGGTGACACACTAAGGCATGCTCGGTTTGTAGCAAAGCCACATTCAAGTTATTACTGACTTCTTTCAAGTGTGAAAAGAAGCCTGAGTATCATCAGTCTTACTGTTGATCGATTTAGAGCCTTATGGGCACAATATAATAACCTATACTCCTACAGTATCATGCGTCAGTCTATCACTAATAGATCAGTATGGGCATTGATAAAATGATTGTCAACAACAAAATAAAGAGAGGACTTTTATCAATGACACGACAGCATCAAATTAGAATGGCATTATCCCTTGCAATATTTCCATCCCCCTCTGATGTGTGTGTGCATCAGGTACTGCCAAGAGTTCAACTCATAGGTTAAACAAATCCAATGGCCACCACTAATCTGACAAATCACTGCATTGTAAATTTTGAGATGAACAAAACAATGTCATCATCAAGAACTAGCCAAGCTAGGTCGGATATATTGTATATAGCAACCAAAATGACTCTACTGGTCAATCAGTCTCAAGTTTAGAGCCAAAACTTAAACTGAGCACGCATTAAGGATAAACAAAACCTACATATTATAGGAAATCGTAAGCACTGGTGATAATCACAAATAGAATTGTATTCTCTTTCTCTCTTCTTCTGCAACTACCGTACAGGAGAATTAGGGCGACGCGGAAAACTGAAGGGTGGTCTCACCTTGCGCGGAAGCGACCGGAACGGGACGGTAAGTGGCGAAGGCGGGCGGCGAGACTTCGGCTGCGTCGCGGGCTCTCGGCGACGCACGGCAGGGGGTCGGGGGCGGCTTCGGGGGCTCCTCGCGAAGGTCCTCGGAGATCTCCTGCGGATAGAGGCGGTTAGGCATGTCGCACGGCGTCGGCGGCCAAGGAACAGAGGTGGCGGCGGCGCCTCACCGATGCAGGCGCGGGGGCGAGCTAGGGTTGCGGCGGCGGGGGCGAGCTCCCTTAAATAGGGCGGCGGATTGACCTAGGGGTCCGTGCGCGGCACCTCTCGGCGTGCGGGCCCAGCCACAGGGGGGCGGCAGCGGTGGTCGCCGGAGCAGTCGCCGCCGGCCGCCCACGAAGCGAGATCGCCGGAGCCGTCGCCGCCGGGAGCCCACGAACCCTAACATACGAAGGTGAAATTTTTTTTTTCTCCAACAAATATTCATATACATCTCTAACATTACTCTCCCAAACATTATTTGTTTAATTATGAATGTACCCTTTTACCCTTGATCAAAAAATATAACTAAAAAAAAGGAATTCCAAATAATTTTTAATTCTCTTTTTTGGGGAGGTATCAATAGGGCGTTATGACACATATGGCCCACTGACCATAGACACACCCGATACCTCTTAATACCTCCCTATTGATACCTCCGAATACCTGGGCCCACATATCATAGACACATCAAATACCTCCCAATACCTCCCCAAGCATTGTAAAATTTGCCTGTATATCAAGGAAAACAACGCCATGGTTAATAATCACTTTTTTTGCTTTGTCTAAAAAAATATATAAGATATACTTGCATAAGATTGGATCATTGGATATCCTTTGGATTAAGATTGGATCGTCCCCACACCCAGGAATTGACCATGAGAAGGCCAAATCTACTTTTTCCCCTAATTCACATGGTGATTTTAAGGGTACTAAGCAGTAAGCACTGAGCAATTGAGCATAAGGAGGGACACGCAGTGAGCCTCCCTGCTCGCCCCCTGGCTCCGCCCCGTACACGAACCTACTCTGCCTCCACGCAAAGCACCTGCAAGATTGCGGTAGGGAGGCTCATGCAAGTTGCCAAACCACGGTGAAGCAGAGCTCGCCTTATCCACGGTTGCGGCAGGGAGGAGAGGAGCAACGAGGCGCACACAGCCGGGGGAGAAGGGCGATGGCGGAGCCTCCACGGTCGGAGATGAGGAAGTCGCGAGGATGCAAGGCAGCGGCGAAGCCTTCGCGGCCTGGGACCAAGACGCCGGTGGCGTGACCCGTGCCTGCATTCACGTCGTGTTCCCACCAAGCGGAGCTGGTTGATCTCTGTGTGGCTTCATTCGCATTCCCGCTGCATCCTGCTCCTAGAAACCACCGAGCTACTCTTGCCTCTCTGTGTTGATCATATCATGCCATATATATGTTGAAGCATTGTGTATCATGACTTCGGTTCTCAACCAGAGGACCGGTATTTAAAAAAAGATGGAAGTGTGGGATCTAAGATTTGTTGTGAATCTGTGATCATTTTTTGCTGTAACTTTTTTTCCTTTCATTTTTCGTTTCTTGTGTGTGTGTGTGTGTGTGTGTGTGTGTGTGTGTGTCATAGAAGTTCAGAACACAAGGATGGCAAATTGGCCGTCTCTGCCCTGCGTTGATCCGTGATGTACATGCAACCCTCGGCGTTGTATGTAGCGTTTCCGCTTTTTACAGGATCGAGTCGGTCCGCGCTGATGAACAGATGCAACAGTACAACAAATAAATAGGCATAAATTAAGTCTTAAAGTTATTATATTAGTCCGAATTAAAACACAGAGTCGCACAGCGGAAGTTTAAAGAGTTTACAACACGATTAGGTCCAAAAGAAACAACAACAACTACGACAAGGAACGATACACGTTCTCACGAGAACAAGTCCACATTCCAAGCCCTCAGAATGCGAACACAGGAGTAGCTCACTCCTCAGTCTCCCAGTGAGCCGTCCAGCCAAAAGGAAGCTGGCCGTCCCACTGTCCACCTCCACCCGTGGAGTCAGGGATGAAGGTGCTACCTGCACAAAAACATAAAGAGCCAAACCCTGAGTACTAGTTACTCAGCAAGACTTACCCGTCAACGTGGCTAACTACAGCCGACTCCTAGAATGCATAGGCTACAAAGGGGTAGGCTGACACGAGGCATAAACCGCACTAATTACTTAGTCCTTACTTTCAAGTTTTATTTCAAATTAGTACGAAACCACTGAGGCAGTGCACTTAGCTCTAGAACGGAATAAGTAACAATACATCAATCAGCAGTGTAACAATAATGATAGATAAATACAGCAGTAAGGATATGTAAATACAACAGCACTAGTCATCATCATCAATCAAATCACACTACGATGTGACTCAGTGAACAAGTGGGTGCTCATTTCCGAGAGCGGCGGCATCGATGTACATCCTGCAGGAGAAACCTGACCACACGACGCACACGCACAAAAGTCGCATGCGGCAACCTTTCGCACTGTACACCACCAGAGCTGTACCAGATTCTACTCCTCCCGGGGAAGGGGTCTCCCGCCGTGGTCGTCGTCCCAGACGCCCAACCACGCAGAACGTTATCCCTTCCTCTCCCAAGTACCGTGATAGAAAGAGTAAAGTATCCACCAGACATCCAGGGCGACACAGGCTACATCGGTTTACTAGGCCCATAAAACACTAGTATGTGATCAGTACGTTCAAGCTTGCTCAGCGGGGCCAACAACGAACGGTCCTTAATCGACACAGACGGGGCTACCACCGTGAAGGCCCAGCCTTCTCCAACCATCCTACACAACAATCCCCGTCCGGTCTGCAACAAACCTAAATTCTGCTAGCACAATCCAGAGTAAATCCTATCATGCGAGTGGGACTTACCACTCGTCTTCTACCGTCCGCTAGCCACTAAGCATAGCAAGTTCTAACGTTACCCTAGAACCAACTACTACAAAATAGGACACAAGGTAGGATCTGGAAGGGGAGTCCTAATGCAGTTCTAAGGTTTCACATCAACTCCTAATAAACCTAATGCACAATCAATTACTAGCCCCAAACACGTGAGAAAATAAAAATCTAACAGGTAGGCATGCACCGGTGCTTGCGTGGCTCAGGAACGGCACTAGCAAAGTCAGCGGTAGGGTCAGTCTGCTGCTCCTCCTGCGCCTGCTCCGGCAGCTGGAAGTCCAGGGGCTCCGGAGTCTCCTCGGTCACTATATGACATGACAAGGAAATAATGCATGTTAGATGCGATGACATGATGCAATATGATTTAATTATTCCAGACAGTCATTTACACTGCAAAACTTAATTAATTATCTTCGTCTGAAGTATTTCCTTCATTGACTCTTAATTAAGTTAATCACTTAGATTAACCGGAGAGGGTAAATTAACTTAAATAAATTTTTTAAAAAAATTAATTTGTGTCCAGTGGCATTTTTCTGGTGAAGAGTACCACTGAAAGTAATTTACAGTGAAGTTTGGCGATTTATTGTAATACGGATTATTTATAATAATTTAAACAAGACAGCGGGTTAAATAAATCATAAGAAAATAAATAAGCATTCACTGACAGTGGGAAAAATGTTCTGTAAGTGTGTTATTAGATGATTTACAACCCTGCAAGAGTTTGTGATTTATGGATTTACAGATAATTTACTATGATTTTAATAAGATTTATTACTTATGCATTTATCCAGAAATAGATGCTTATTTTATTTGACAATTTTGTTGGATATATCTGTGTACCAGGAGTCCAACAAAATTGGATTTACATTTTTCTGATGTGTATTTGATTTCTTATGAATTATTGAAGCTTTTCCGGAATTTCTGGGATTAAAACAATTTTCGGAAAAGATTAAACCGTAGGTGGGCCGAACTGGATTGGGCTTGGGCTCACTGAGCGGCTGGATTGGGCCGAGGGTACTCGGGCCGGTTCGGGCCTAGGTGGGCCGGCGGCGGCTGGCTCGCCGGCGAAGGCCGGCGCGCGGCGGCGCTCTCGCCGGAAGTCGTTTTCCGGCGGCAAAAGGGCCAACCGAGGGTACCGGAAGCATCAGCGGGCGGGGGGGAACTCGCCAGGGGAAGAAGCACTCGACGGCGGCGAGCGGCGTAGCGAGAGACGACGTCGGTGACGTCGCGCGCGCAAAACAGAGGGAGAGGGAGGGAGCGACAGGCGTGCGAGCTTCACCTACACTAGATCTAGCTCCCGGTCGATGGTGTCGTCAAAGATGGGGCTCGGAATGAGGTCGTCGACGTAGAGGTTGGCGGCGGTCGGCGACGGCGGAGGGAAGAAGGGAACGCCGGCGAACGGAGCTGCGATTAGAGCACAGGAGTGAGCTAGGGAGGCGTGCAAGCAAGCGGCGCAGCTCACCGAGCAAAAGAGGGGCGCGAGGCTCACCGGGAAGGACGGATTCGACGGCGGCGGAACGAGGCTCGACGGCCGGCGACGAAGAAGATGGGCTCGGCCCGGGCTGCTCACGGCGGAAGACCAATCGGTGGCGCCAGGGCGAGCTTGGGGAAGCCTCGGCGGAGCCGAAGTGGAGGGGGCGCGGCCGGAAACGGCTCGCGGCGGCGGCGAGCTCAATACCGGCGAGGAAGGGCGGCGGCGGAAAAGAAAGGGGAATCTAGGGTTTGCGAGAGGGAGAGAGACCGGGCGGGAGCTACATAAAAGGGGAGTGCTCCGCGGCCGGGGAGCGGGGAGCGCGGAGGCGCGCCCGTCGTCGGCGACCACGTGGCAAGGCACCGCCGGCGACGCCCAACCGGTGAAGCGGAGTGGGGGCCGAAGGGGCTGACATGCGGGTCCCACGGCATCTTTGATTTTTCCGAATTATTCAAACTCCTGATTTTCCCCAAACTTTGGCACATCAAAAGAACTAGCAAATGAACTCCAAAATTTGCAAATTTGGTACCATTGGAAAGATCTTGGAAAGATCTATCCACTGGCCAACATGCACACCTGGACTCCAAAGGAATTTCAAATGGCAGCATTTCAAATTTGATCACTTTTTCAGCTTTGGGGATTTATTTGGGCAACCAAAAGAATTTGTAAAATCACCAAAAATTCTCCAAAATTCTCATTTGAGATGAGCTATCCAGAGGTATTTTTGGTTGGGGTAGGTTGTTATGAAAAACTTGGAGTTCCTTCACAAGGATCAAATTTGACCCAAATTTGAATAACTTGAATTTCATGCTGCCAGTTTTGACGAATTAAAAGGGAACCTTCCAGACATCCAAAAATGATGAGAAATTCTGGGAACATAGGATAAATATCCAGCTCCAACTCTCTTTTGGGTCCAGGTAGGTTTGAATAACAGAATTTGAATTAAAAATCGAGGAACAACAGGATTTGCATGATCTTCTCTGAATTTTTAGAGATACTTCCAGAATTTCAAAAATCATGGAAAAATCTCCCAAAATTATCATTTCAGATGTTCTTGCTGCAGAAATTATTACTTGGGCAAGTTGTTATTGAAATGTTTAACTTGCTTCACAAGATTGGTTTGGCATTTATTTGAAAGCATGATTTCGGATTTGAACTTGATTTGAACTTTCATTTGGTTCAGTTTGGGGGGGTTTTGCTGTACCAGTGACACAGGGTGTCACATTGTAGTCCTATTGCGTCGTGTTTTGCAAAAGATTTTTGCCTCGCTGTCGTGCATCAAAACATATGTATAACAGTGCGTGGCGCGCCAAGCAAGGCATTACTTGACACACGAACCTTCTTGAACGAACAGTGCATGAAAGGAAAAGAGTGGCCCCAAAGCTAGCGAGCCACGGCGTCACGGCGATGCTCTCCTTTTACTTCTTTGTTGCAGGCGTATATATATTTTCTTTTAATGTGTTCGAGGACCAAGAACAGAAGAAATCCGTGATATTGTATGTTTCCGGCTCGCCATGTGATCGTGAAGTTGTCACTAGGCGTAACAACATATTGTTAGACTTATGATTTGCATTCACTTGTGTTTATGCCGTGCATGGTCTTGGGCCTCGTCTACAGGCCCATGCACGGCAGCAGCGCCGTGGCGCTATGGCTTGCCGTAGGCTCCCCTACCTCTATATGTACACAATCTTTCGATGAATGCAAGCTATCGTGTAAATTATTTCGCTATCATGGCATCATTGAGTGGTTCGTTCCTTCGACCCTCGCTTCCGCTCCTCTAAACCCTAGCCGCCGCCGCCGGCCTACCCCGCGACATCTCCTCGTCGCCTCCTCTCCACTCAGCGACGCTACCCCTTCTTCTCCAGTCTCGACTCACCATGTCGGACTCCTCCACGTCTGCCGACGCCGCCGAGCGCGCAGCGATCTCTCGGGCTCGCGCCGAGGTCGCGCGACTCGAGGCTTCCACCGCTTCTGCTGATGCCGACGCCCTCCAGCAGGCCAAGGACGCGCTCGCCCAACTTGAGGCCGCGCGCGACGCCCGCATCAAGCTCGTCCTCGACACCAAGGCCGCCCACGAAGCCGCTCTCCATGCCTACACCGCTGCTCAGTCCGCCGCCGCCGTTTCTGCCCTCCACGCGCAGGCTGTCGCCCTCGCCAACATCAAGGCCGCCGTCCCCATCGTCATCGACCTCAACTCCACGAACTACAGCAAGTGGAAGGCCCTATTCCTCAACACCCTCGGCAAGTACGAGCTCACCGACCATGTCCTCGACGACGTCGACGACGACACCGCCGCCGATCCATATTGGGTCCGCATGGACTGCACGGTGAAGTCGTGGATCTTCGGCACTATCACTCAGGAGTTGATGGACGTCATCAACACCGGCACCCCTCGCGCCCGCCGGCTGTGGCTCAACATCGAGAATCAATTCCTCGGCAACAAGGAGACGCGTGTCCTCATACTCAACACTCAGTTCCGCAACCTTGTCCAAGGCGACCTCCCCATCCCCGAGTACTGTCGCCGGCTGAAAAGCATGGCAGACGGCCTCACCGACCTTGGCCACCCAATCGACGACCGCGACCTTGTCCTCACCACGCTCCAGGGGCGCCTCAACGAGCGCCTCCAGTACATGGCGGACCTCATCAAGCGTCAGCGACCTTTCCCGGACTTCGTCACGGTGCGCTCCGATCTGGAGCTTGAGGAGCTCGACACACCGGGCAGGGTGGCGCCCCAAGCTTTGGTTGCCGGCACCACACGGTCGTCCTCTGCACCTGCACCGTCGGCAGGCCACGGCACAACAGCTCCGGCCTCCTCCTCGGCCAGCTCCTCGTCCAGCGCCCCCCCTCGCAACAACAACAACAGCAACTACAAGGGCAAGGGGCGCGGGCGCGGTCATGGTCGCAGCAGCCAAAGGTGGCCAACCACCTTCAACCAGATGACCGGCACGTTCCAGGTGTGGCCGGGCTATGCCCCCGGCGTTCTCGGCGCTTGTCCCCGCGCGCTCCTGCCCCGACACAGCCTCCTCCTACGGCTGCACCAGCCCCCAGTCAGGCGCTCACGGCTCTCACATTTACTCGTCCAGATATTGCTTACGCTGTGCAGCAGATATGTCTCTTCATGCATGATCCACGGGAGCCACATCTTGCCTTGGTCAAGCGCATCTTGCGCTACATCAAGGGCACCTTGGATTTTGGCCTACAGATGCACCGTTCTTCGTCGACTGATCTAGTTGCTTACTCTGATGCTGACTGGGCGGGTTGCCCTGAGACACGCCGCTCCACATCCGGCTATATTTCTGGGTGATAACTTAATCTCACGGTCCTCCAAACGTCAGGCTACCATTTCTCGTTCCAGTGCTGAGGCAGAATATCGGGCGGTTGCCAATGCCGTTGCGGAGACATGCTGGTTGCGCCAGTTGCTGCATGAGCTTCATTGTCCTATTCGTCGCGCTACTCTGGTCTATTGCGACAACATCAGTGCTGTCTACCTCTCCACAAATCCAGTTCAACATCAGCATACGAAGCACATTGAGATCGATTTGCATTTTGTCCGTGACTTGGTGAACGTTGGGGCTGTTCGAGTTCTTCATGTCCCAACTACATCCCAGTATGCCGACATCTTCACCAAAGGCCTCCCATCTTCTGTATTTACAGAATTTCGCTCCAGTCTGAACGTCCGTCATAGTGGCTAACTTTGACGCTCCGACTGCCGGGGGGGGGGGGGGGTGTTAGACTTATGATTTGCATTCACTTGTGTTTATGCCGTGCATGGTCTTGGGCCTCGTCTACAGGCCCATGCACGGCAGCAGCGCTGTGGCGCTAGGGCTTGCCGTAGGCTCCCCTACCTCTATATGTACACAATCTTTCGATGAATGCAAGCTATCGCGTAAATTATTTCGCTATCACATATGGCTGGGAAAGTAGCCGTCGCAGCATTTGTAGCTGCACCATGCCGCGAAGTTGCAGGAAGGGAATACGTCTCGATGCACCGTGGCACCGTCTCCGAGCGGCTGCAGGCCTTGTGGTTCTAAAGACCGATTTCCAACTTCTCTGACCAATTCCAGATGCTTCCCACTCCCAAGAGCAATGAGCCGTTGCCATCTGCCTCTCAGTTTCCCCGTCTCCTATCTTATTAGCAGCCGGGCCAGTTTGACAATATATGGTACTCCATACCTTGGTTACACTACGAGCAGAAACTAGCTATTTATGTGTAGCATATACCAATCATGTTGAGCGATTTCAGTTCTTCACCAACCAAGTTGATCTATATCAAACGGCTGGACCTATTTACTACTGGTTGATGTAATGACAGAGATAGAATGACAAAGATGACGGTCTATATATAGTACAAAACATCAAGGTAAAGACAAAATAAATCACTTCTAATTTTGCGTTGGCCAAAAATATGTAGATACTTGCATAAGTGAATATGATGTGAACGTCACAATGCATTGTTTTCTTATTTAGTCTCTTAAATTATACCAGACAAGCCAACAATAATATTACACTAATGATTGTGATAATTGAATTATTAATTCCATGCAAATCAAGCACTGACTACTAATACGCAAATGACAGTTGCAAGATGATTTAACTTGCCAAGTAAACACATGACATTCACATCTTCATTACTAACTTGAGTAGCATAAGAAAATTTGAACATAAAATCAACTTCTGCTGAGCTCCCTAATATGTCGGCTGACATCGCTAATTTCCTAACCTGAGTGTCACTTTAGGAAATTAGCCTTGGCTTTCCTACCTTGGTCCCTACTCCACCTAGTTGTACTAGCAGGGGTGAAGCTTATATTAATGTAATCTAAAAATTCCTTCGTACGTGAAAATAGGCTATTTAGGTCCTGCTTGAATCCACCTCTTAAACTTTTAGCTGGCTAATTTTAGCCACTTTAGATTCAAACTTGACCTCTTAAAAGTGACTAAACCTTTAGTCACCCTACCTCCTAAACTTTTAGCCCCTAGTCAACCCAACCCTCCTAAACTTGTCTAAACATATAAAAAAAACAAGAAACACATTAAAAGGCAGGGAAAGTAAAAACTAGAGACATTAGTCAAGAATCCAAACAAGTACCTGGCTAAAAAATTAGCTAGCTAATGTTTCATTTGGCTAATTTAAATCGGATAGAGGATCCAAACAGAATCTTAGGCATGTTTCTTGATCGCTCTTTGTAACTGTAGCCGCTGAAATTTGGATGTGAGTTCCAACTCCACCTTTTGGGCGCTAGGATCCAGGACAATCCACCAATGCAGATTCCAAAATCTGACATGCTCGCCAGTCGCCACTCAACCTATGGACTTCATAGCAAGCGGTTCCCGTCACACCTCCCAATCCACGGACGATGACATGGATGTAGCGAGTGAAACTTATTAGCATTGCTCTCCCTATCCCGGCCCACTGGAAAGCTCTTTATTCTCGATGTGATTCATGCAACCGATACTACTTGTGAGCAATGTCGGTATCCTCTTACTCTTCATTCGTGTAATTCAAAAGCGTACTTGATGCTTTATATATGGCCGGAACATGGATGTCAAATAATAGGGATCCGAGCTGCAATTAACACTGTGCTCACAATATTTACCTCATCTAGCTACCACATCAACCAAAGAAAATTCCCATCAAGACTTCATCCACGATCTGGAAGTAACGGAAAGTAGTTGCTCAGTTACTGCACCCACTACCAAGGAAAACGTGGATGCTCTGTTCCACAGACGAGATTATTCTCGAACAGCACTGCTCTGTCTGTCCTCACAAAATTACTCACTGAAGAAGAAAATTGTTTGAATGAAATGGATGAATTGAAAATAATGATACCCCTTGATATGCTCGTCCTCCATATTCTCTTCTATACCATAGAGCGTCAGAGAACAAATACGTAATTTTTTTTAATTGAGTAGGCATACACTTGGATATACTCCGGATGATGAACAGCCCAAGATGTGCAATGTCGCTAACCAATAAGCAGAATTCCTTAAGACTAGAACACGACCCTGAATGCTCCTGCATGCCTCGATGAGAAACTGAAGGAACGGTTTACCCTGTGCAGTGGCCGGGCAGCGTCTTGGTCAGTGGCGACGCCGGTCACGATCGAGTGCCACACGGCGACTGGGACAACCTTGCGCCCCTCGCCATCAGCCACAATGGGTGTTGGCGTAGCTCATCATCGCTCTACAGCTCGACGAGCACGTGTTAAGGCTTATCAGCATGGGCGTATTTGGAAGGAGACGACGAATGAATCAGGATTCAGGATTCATCCCTGCAAGGAACTTCAGTAAACCTGGTCTGCTAGATTTCCGGAAACCTCCTACTCCCATACAAGCTAGAGCTGACCAAGTGACCATATATGACAGGGACTGGTTTACTTCCTCATCTAGTCCCAACTGATTGCTTCTTTACCCAGATCTTTTCTGTAAGCGTGGTCTATATATATAGCCTGTTAGTGCATGAAACTACATACTCCCTCCGTTTTTTATATGATGTCGTTAGGACAGCTTTTGCTAGTTCAAATTGAACTAGCTTTGCTTTTTTTTTTTTGAGATTACACAGTACAACTCAGACACTCACAACGCACGCACACTCACTCCTATGAATACACGTACGCAAACCCTACCCCTATGAGTATCTTCGAAGACTGAGCCGGCAAATCTAGAGATACGAAGTCACCACTGGCGCCTCGCTGTCGACGGGAGCGTCGCCTACCACTGAAAGCACAAATGCCGTTAAATCCTTGAAAATTTGCTCCCACGGGGAGTCGAACCCAGGACCTGAGAGGTGTTACTCGGAAGCCTTAACCACTAGGCTAAGACCCCTTTCACGAACTAGCTTTGCTTGTCCGAACGACAAAGAAAAAAAACGGAGGTAGTATATGCAATAAAACTTGGACCGCCCTCTTGGGTCCCAATTGTAAACTAACTATTAACCAGGATGTGTTGTCATCTGATTTTTTTCTACATGGTTAATACCTGATCGAGGCGCATAGTTCCATCTTACGTAACAAAAAGTGCCTATATATAATTCCATCTTATACATGACAAAAGGATGTCTAATTCATCACATGAGTTCCCCTTTTGAACTAACAGCGATATTTCACTGTGCGTGATTAACGCTTTTCCTTTCGGATTCTAGCCTCCTTGTCTCATTTGGCTCAGTTCGTTGTTCCTTTTCTACCAAAATAGTTCCTGAAAAAAAAAACCAAAATAGTTCCTGAAAATGATTCTTTTAGATAATGATCCTGAAAATGATAAAGAGTTCGTATTCCTGAAATTGAGCCCACCTGATAGTGGTGTTTGGTTTGGGTTGGAGTATGCGTGTACCAAATCGCTGTTGAAATCAGAAACAAATCCGAAATATAGAAATAGGTTGGTTAACTCTGGTAACAAATTCGAAAGATGAGCAGCCTCGCAAGAAGCACTGCTCCTCGATCTGCCTACTCATGATCCGCTGTACCGCGTCGCTCTAGCTCCAGATGCCAGGCAGCGTAGCGATGGTTTCTGACAAGTAGGACAGGATCTTCTCGGCAACTATCGACACCACAATTTCTCATCCTCCCCCGGTTTTTCTCACGTGCAGCGGCGAGGCTCGCTAGCAACGCGAACGAGGCCGACGCATCAAGCCGTTTAGGCAGAACCCGATGAGAATGTCCCCCGTCTTCGTCGTTGTCGCTACGTGCCGGCGCCGAGCCGATTGATCTTGCCGCCGCCATGGCGGATCAAATCGAGAATTCGAGCCCGCCCTCAGGTCCTCGGGATCTCACCGCCATATGGCCGATTATTTAGAGCTTGCTGCAGGGTCGTCTGTGGGTGGAAAGTTCGCCGCGGCCATGGCGGACCAATTCGAGTGAAAGGCAAGGCGAGTAGAGAGAGAAAGTGGATGGATCGCTCGGTGGAACGATGGCTGCTCCGTTGAACGCCGCCACCGCCTCATGTCGACAAGCTAAAAGCCGCATCAACACAACAGCCGTGCGCGTGGACTGCTCGACAGCAGCAACGCCAGCAGACGGCGACCGGTTCCAGAGAGTGTTGCACCCCGTCACTTAGCCCTCCACAAGGCACCACTGCTCATGGAAGATCGATGGCGCTGACAACAATTCCTTCGACAGTTTAGTTCGTGTTCCGCATGCATCCCACTCCCATACTACATGTCTTTGCATGCAACGGCCATCATTTTGACCTCTCCTGACACCACCAGCTCGATCGTTGTGATCATCTAGCTCTCCAATCAAGTAATACTTATGGCCAGCTAGGGTCTGAAGTGTAGTGTGCCTATTGTTAATGCGTCACCAACCAACAAGTTCCCGTGTAAGATCTTTCTATCATTCGAATTTCCTACATGAGTTTGCTTGCTAGCTAGTACTACTAATTGGTAGCAGCTCCTGCTAGAGGGGCAAGGCATGTCACCTGGCTTATTAGTGAAAGACGCATGCGTAACTGAGCATTGCGTTTCGTTACTCTTAATGATTATTCCAGGGGAAAAGCTCCATCATGCACTTACGTGCGCACTAATTTAATGCAAACCTTATTAGACGTCACCGCAAACATGTCGCAGCGCTAGGTACACGGCTGATGAGTAAGCTTTGATATTTCTCACGCGACAAGCCGCATTTGAGTTATTGACTGTGAGAATCTAGAGGTTGGTTTTGGGCTGTGTCCTGCAGAAGTATTGGCTCTACGGCTCTATGGCAGCAGGCAGCTGGTTTGTTCGCGAGCTCATCACATCGTACTGCAGGTGGATTTTGCTCTCGAGGCTCATGGAATGCCACCGCCGCTTCTCGTTCAGGTCGCTGCAGTTTTCGTGGATGGCTTCTCCGGGTCCTAACGGCACAGGTCTGGGACCTTTGTGTGGCTTACCAATTCCCATCGCCAGCTGCGGGCGTGGAATTGGCAGTACCTCGGGTCACTATCAATGTCCATACAACCGCAGTGAACCCAGTGGCATGACATGTCTCAGTTCAGCTAGTTCCCTACGCATCCCACTCCAAGTAACATGCATGTTTTGCCATGCAACCACCGCCATTCCAAATTTCCAACCTCCTATATCAACCCCTTGTCATTTGGATTTCTAAAGCAAGAAGTCAAACAAGCTCCTTTGCTAGCCACTAGCCAGACAACTAACAACACAATTTCTCAATTTATCATCGTATAAAGACTATTTATAGGCAAGCCAGCAAGAAGTGAGGTTGTTTGGACTTGAGGCCTAGCGGCTATATATATAACTACTAGGAGTCGTTTGGCTGAAGCCCCGATAAAATGTTGCCAAACCTATGGGACACTGAGACTTGTGACATGTTTAGTTGGAAAAATTTCTTGCCTGATGGAGGGAGGCTAGCAGGTGCACCAAGACGTTGGTCTGACTTGGAACAATGCTGCCTGGAGATTCTTTAGTAATCAAACGCTAACAAAACGAATGCCCATGAGGCCATGAGCTCTCTCTGGCGCATTGCTTTTATCTTACCCACTTCTTTTGCCATACAGATAGCTAGTATACCAGATAGTATACTTCACGATTTCATACATAACAAAATGATTGTACTGTTTAACATACTTTAAAACCTCACCATTTTCTAACAACCTAATAATGTACTTTCCTTTTAGTAATCTCATTTACCCGATAAAATTAAAGTAACAAAAAATCAATTGTATTATATTAGTGAGCCACTAGCTAGCTTATATAAGTAATGTGATAAGCATACATACTACAAAAATGCATTGGTTCTCTCATTAATTCTCATGCACATGCTTCAAACCAAACGCATTGCTGTGCCATTGCAGAGCTGAGACACCCCTGTTTGCCATGAAACATCTTAACCATAATGCAGGGCAAGAAAGGAAAGCGAAATGAAACAGCGTTCGTGGTCGCAGCATGTGCTTCTCCAAGACACGTTTATGTCCTCCACAAGCACGCGCGTGCGTGCACACACATATACATGACATGGGCTTGCCGTCCTGTGTAAGCAGGTGTAGCTGAGATCACATTCCACTTCGCCGGGCAGTTGATGACGCCCGATGGACTGTGGCATTCGCCGGCGAGGCATCGGCAACACAACAAGGATCCGATCTTGAGCCCGTCGCCACGCAGCCGGATGCTTATGAGCAGATGCAGTGTGCGTGGACAGCTCGATCTTTCCATCCATCTCATGACGATGGCAGCTGGCACCACCAAGCGCCGTCTCCCGTCACAACGCGGTAAGCTGACACTCTTGGGCGCTCTGCTGGATTCTCATGTCAACCTAGTAGTGTTGAACCCAGTGCCGTGTGATCTTCAGCTCGCGTTCCCCGTGCATCCCACTCCCAGCTCAAGACTACGGGGCGGTCTTCCATGGAACCACCGTCCCCTGGTGTATTTGAACTTCTCGTCGTCAGCTCCTGATCATCAAGTGTTACGCACTACTTGCATGCCACTCTACACAGTTTATCGTGATATTCATTTGTACAATATGGAGAACTTGTGCGGAAGGCGATTGGATAATGCCGGACACAAGCCTAGCAGCACTAAATAGTTCCTATGAGCTACCAGTCTGCTAGTACTACTCCATCTGCTGAGATGCAGATGGAGATGCTTGCATGATTTGGCTTACTGGCCACGGCAATACTCGCCCTCAGTACTATAGCAGCATAGAGATGCTTGCATGCTTCGGTTTAATTATACGAGTGTTGATTCAGCTCGTAGACGCCAGAAGCAGAAGCGAGAAGACAAAGTAGTTGCGTAGTCACAGACCACCTTGCCATTATAACACGCACATGTATACGGCAGCTATTCGTAGTCCAATTCCCGGTCATAAATACCAACGCTTTGATCCTACATTTCTCACGCGCCTTCGAGGTAAAGGAGATACCGCCAACGCCATCAACACACGTTGCGTTTGCTGTCGTACAGCAATATTGCTATTGACGGTTTCTTTTTTTTTCGCGGTGAATTAACAGTTTCTTTTTTTTTTTGTGATTACACAGAATTAACAGTTGCTTTATAGCCACACCATCAATTTCATCGAACAACAAAAAAAATTAAGACTTCAATGCCATGCATGATAAAAGTAATAAATTCTTTGTAATAAAAAATATGAATAATAAAATAGGTTTTCATTTCAGGTAAGGTCCATAAACGTCTAGCATGCCAGCAGCAAGCCATTGTTTACTACGTACTACTCAAGTGCATTCATATATGTCTTGAGGCGGCCTATATGGTTTCTGCCAGTGCTTGCTTTGCTGCAGCTGCTATCTAAAATATCACTTTAGGTCAGCAGCAAACATGCATGAAGGTTACGTCCCGCGCGTGTTCACTTTGCAACCAGCGAGCAGTAGGGATCGGTAGCTCACGTAATCAGTCTTCCGCTAGCTGGTTCCACTGTAGACTCAAACTGTTGTACGTAGAGATATACAACTCTAGAAGAGTTTGATTGCTATTGCGCCAAGTTTTAACTTAGAAATAAACATGTTGTACATGCCACGCATGGGGGCTTTCCCTGCAATTTATAAGACACAGGCGGCAGGGACGATGTGTATGCTTCTCGCTAGCATCTTTGCAGAGACAGGAGAACACTACATCTTGACAACCAGTGTTAACTGGATCCCTGGGATGAAACATTTTTCTCCTGATGCCTCCCAGTCTCACCCTTGCCACCGACGCCGCTTATCGTCCTCCCAGTGGCAGGTAACTGAGCTTTGCAAGCTTCTACCGCAGTTTAATTCGAGCGTCTACTCAGCTCATACGTGTGAACCCGAAGTAGTCTCATGTTTGCAGGCAACGGGGGTGATTCGTTGTGCACCGTAGCAGACTACTTTGGACACCAACAATCTCGCTATTTATATCCCGGTTTTCCCAACTATTGTCTAGTAGTGCATTACTCAAACGTATGATAAATAACTTTGTGCTGCCGCTGGTGCTCCAAGATTTGTCACAATACCATATCAGTCTTCACGCATATTGATTGTCCCAGTACATAACGGACAAAAGTTTGTTTTTATTATCATGTGGATGAGCAGCACCATGCATAAACGAGAACTAGCTATCTACCATCTAGTTGGAGGAGTTTTACTGTCCAAAATAATGACCATTAGTTTCCTCAAACTAATGACCATTAGTTTGAGGGTAGATTCGTAATAGCACATTTATTTAAAAATAACATTTTATATTACCGAAAACAGATTTTGAGCCGGCCTGCGTCTATTTGAAGCCCAATTAAAAAAAGAGCCCAGACCTGGCGCCCGCGCCGTTCATCCCAACGCCCGCTGCCGTTCGTCCCAGCGCTGTTCTCTTCCCAGCGCCGCCGTCGTTGCAACTCCAATCCTAGCGGCCACGGCGTTCGTCCCAGCGCCGCCGGCGTCCCCTTACCATACATTTGGAAAAAAGAGAAAAGATTCGGAGCATGATTTATCCGGATGCGTATCCTGCCATATGTACACGAGACGATGGTGCCGTACTAAATCATGAATTGATTCGTATACGCTTTGGTGCCGTAATACATGAGGCCGTGATTCGTACAAGCATTCGCGCCGTACTACATCAATCCCAAACAGCTTGAATATATAATATACAGACTAGGTTCGATCAATGTAGAAAGTCAAAGACAAAAAAATGCCATCGTCTTGTAGATTATTAATTTGATTTTATTTATGAAAATAAAATTACTTATTGAAAGTCTACTATTTTCCTATATTACCCTTACTAATGGCTATTAATAGTGGATTTCTGATATTAAAAATCTAAACCGTCGAATCAAACTAATGGTCATTAGTTCGGAAAAACTAATGGCCATTATTTTGGACAGTAAAACTCCTCTCTAGTTGAACCAAATTTGTCAAAAAAGTTTGTAGACCTGTTAATATAATCCAAACTCAAGGCACACAAGGTGTTCGGTGAAATGCTTGTAAAGGATTAGCTTGCTAGTTGTTGCGCTTCCGCTGCCCCCTTCGCACTCACACTCAAGGCTTGGGACCGAGCATGCGCTTGCGCCTCAGAAAGTAGTTGATCAGCCACGCCGTAACAAGTTCAGATCGGCAACAAACAAGACCACCAGACAAACTCCAAGGTGGAGACCGGAGAGCACACGGTCCGCCTTCTTGAGAAAAGGGGCCTCCCTTAGACTAACCGCAGCAGTACCCTCTAAATTACACCCTCTAAAGAAATATTCCACACCTCCTCTAAAAGATCCCACCCTCCAAATTGTGTCCCACTGCAACAGTACCCTCTATATTCTCCTCTATCCTCTCCCTGCCGGCGCGCCCGTCTCCTCCTGTCGCCAGCGCGCCCGTCTCCTCCCGTCGCCGACGTTGATTGCAGGGAGATCAAGCATCCATCATAGAGGCGCCATCGAGTTCATAAGGGAGCTGGAGCAGCTGATCCAGTGCTTGGAGTTGCAGAAGCGTCGTCGCCTGTACGGAGCCGCCGCCGAGCTGGCGCGCCACCGTCCATTCAGCAGCACCAGCCTCAGCCGCCGCCGCCGCCTTCTTCCTTCTAGCCTCCCGTTCCCGACCGCATCCGGCGGCAGTGCGGGCGACGGCGCGCCAAGATCCTGGACCTCGACGTCGGCAGCGGCGGGCTCAGGGACGGCAACCGCCAAGATCCAAGATCGAGGTGCGCGCGCTGGCCTGCGTTGGTTGCAACCGGACGGCGTCCCTCCCCCCCGAGCATCGACGTCGCGGCTCACGGCCTGCGTTGGTTGCAACCGGACGGCGTCCCTCCGGCGCGGAGCGGCACAAGGACGCGCGTGGATGCGTGGCCCCGGCGTCCCTCCGCACCACCCGCGTCGAGGAGGTCCGCGTCGCTGCCGAGCGCAGCGACGGTGAAGGGAGCAAGGAGGCCGCGTCGGAGAGGGGGTGGCGGTGAGAGGGGACGGGAGGGCGCCGGTGAAAGAGAAGATGCCGGAGCGGGAGGTGAAGGCGATGGCGGCGAAGGGGTCGAGGGCGCCGGGCGCGAGGAAGGGGCGGAGGCGGTCGGGTCGTGGGGGCGCCCGGTGCTGGTGGGCACGGGGACCGGTGCGAGAGGAAGGGGCGGACTCCGTAGGATCCGCCGGCTCGGGGACGACGCGCGATATTTGGCGGACGGGGGAGGAGCCGGATTTGTGGCGGAGGGTGAGGCCGGCCTGGAAATTAGAGTCCTCTTTACAGGGTACTGCTGCAGGCTTATTTTGCGGATTGGACCTCTAAATTTAGCATTCAGGCCGCTTTACCGGACACTGCTGCGGTCAGTCTTATCTTCTGTCCCCGCTGACAGCCCCATCGCTCCGGTCCTCTAGGTTACATTCACTTTCTCCTGTCCAGTTTCTCGCCGTGAAAAAACGAACACCAGGAAAACACAGGCTCCTTGCCGGCCTATGCCAACGTACAAACACATGAGCTCGACTTGACTGTGCGCCTTCTGTCAAAATTCCTAACGCATCCGATTACAATGCTGTATACTCCCTCCGTTTTTAATTATATGACGCCGTTGACTTTTTTGTTGAACTTTGACCATCATTATAGATTTAAATAATTACTTTTTGAATGTGAAACGAATATCATTGGATTCATCATCAAAAGCACTTTAAGGTTAACTTATACACTTAGCTATTTACACTAGTATTTTGAATAAGACGAACGGTCAAACGTAACGTAAAAAGTCAACAGCGTCATATATTAAAAAACGGAAGGAGTATATCAACATCTCCTATGCATCCACCAAGCAAGCAAAGAAGTCTCGAGATATATTGGTGCATCCATTTGTCCATTCCGCTAGCCACATGCACAGAGTAGTAGCTATATATGGGCAAGCTTCGCCCATGTATGCCTGGACAAAGTGGCACAGACTTCAGATATGTCGGCAACCACCCAATTAGGAGTGCCCAACAAATAGGCAACATGTCATTAAATCTGTGAATAAGCTACATGGAGTACGTCTTCTTGAATGCCAGAAAGGGTGATGCATGCAAATGACAAGGCCCTCCTGTTCTTTACGATGAGACATATATAGACATCACATTGATCCGTATTACTATTTTGGTATCAGTACTATGTCTTTTAAACAAGTTCACGGATTCAATCTGTCGTACCCCATTTCTGGAGCACTAGTGATTACCCGTATCAGTCCCTGGATCAGACGCTGATACGCTCACTTACACAGAATGTCATCACAAAGTCATCACTTACATTATTACCAAGTCTCATACAAGCCATTTCTTACATAAAGGGTCTTTCAACAAAGGCCTCTGGCCTTAAATTTACAGCAAGCTCCACACTTACAAAACTTCTACTAGACACTGCTACAGCGGAAAACGTAAACAAAACCACTACTACAGGCGACTTGAGTGCAGAAGGAACCCTATTCTTCATCTCCATCATCTTGATACTCGTATTCGGGCTCTTCATCTGAGTGATTTAAAGCAAGGGTGAGTACATAAGGTACTCAGCAAGTCCTCACACAAGGGGAGTTATATGCAAGGACAAAACAAGGCAAAAGCTGAGGTTCATCATAACAGCGAAAAGCAATCTTGATGCAGGGGTTTCTGTGAAAAACAAAGCAGTTTGCAACTACTATCAGTATTATCTTTATTTAGTGGGGTTGTGGTTGGCCCTGGGGGGAGATGCAATCCATCCCGCCAGTTCCCACTTTTAATGCTGGCCGACAACCAGCGCACGGCTCCACACCGGTGTATTCCAAAAACACGCCAAGGATAAACTCACACCGTTATACTAATCTTGTGTGGCCAAAGCTTTCGCGTCGTCCATTGCCATGGAACACGGCTATCCGGATAGATTCATAACTCTGCAGAGGTTGTACACGATTCCCCACAAGGTACACCTGTCCTCCCTCCCGTCGAAGTTTGGACAGGCATACTGAGGTCCCGTACCTACTTGGTGTCGCCACGGCACCACCCACAGAAAATCTGCGACCAGGGGCTTCAATCATCATATAAATAAGGCCTGAAATATCACCATATGCCGGATCCGCGTCCCACTGTCGGCGAATCTTCTCCTGGCTTCCATGTGCAACTCCTGCCTCCCGGTGGGTACCGTGGAAACACTATAGTAGGGTGTGGTTCCAAATCTTTCCCATACAAGACTTGTGGCTGTACGTAGGTGCTAGGCCAGGCGGCACAGGAACCGGTCCTTATACGACCGAAACAGGCATCTTCAATAGCTATCCTCACAGAGGAGTCGCATCCCAGAGATAGTCCCCCCCCACTGAGGACTACCTCGCCTGTTCCCGCCAAAGCATCCCCACTAGCAGTTGTACAATTGTCACTAAACCCACCCACTTTTCATGTTCACACTCACTCCACCAAGTACTCACGCACTTTAACACTAAAAAGCATGTATAGCAAGATTAATTAAGTACACAGTGTGAACAGGTCCTAAGCGGCATTTCATTCCAACGTATCATTACAAGAGTAATGACGTTGGTTCCTAGGTTTAACAACGGAAACAGGATAAACAACAGCAAGGCATGGCTATTAACAAGTATTTAGGACATACTAAGCATTTAAATCAACATGCATGATTATTTGTAAAACAGGCTCTAATTAGGATAAATTTACAATCATAGGATCAACATGATCAAAAGGGATTAGGACTTGCCTTCACCAAAGTCTTCCTCCTCTACGTCCTCGTAATCCGGGTCAGATCCTTCCTCGAGAACTTGATCGTCTATAACAAAAGAAAAATAACGATCGAATAAATCTACCGCTTAACACACAATTAACAATCATTAAATTAAATAAAAGTCAAATAAAGATCAAATGAATAAGTCATTGGTGGCATTGGGTAGATCATGAATTTTGATGAATTTGGGTGGAAGAATCGCTGGAATCGGAATTAAAACGTAGAAGATATGAATTAAACAAGATTGAGAAAAGAAATTGATCAGGATTAAGCTAAGTAATTAAGTATAGCTCAAATCCTAATTTATTTGGAGTAAACAAGGATTGGACAGTGATTAGGAAGAATCAAGGTATTTTTAGGAATTTTCTGAGATTTTTTCTGTTATTGGGAAAGTGTCGAAATAGGTTTCTGTGTACACTAGCCGGGTGTACATAGCAAATCTTGTGTGTTTGAGAGGCTGACAGGTGGGGTCAGAGGGCCCGGTACACTGTCGCTTACTGTGCTGTGGACTCGGTCCACCGAGCTGTGGACCGGGGTGATTTGTGCGCGTGGTCCACCGTGGTCCGGGTGTACCACGTGGCGGCTGACTCAGCGAGACGACTTGGTCGTGTGGCCCGCGGGACGACGTGCCTCGCCACGTCGGACGGCGGCGCGGTGCGTCAGCGCGAGGCGGCCGGAAGCAGGGGACGCGGCGGCGCGTCGCCGGAATTCACGCCGGCGGCGGCTGCAGCGGTCGGAAGAGCACGGGAGTAGTCCTAGGTGATCTACCGCGACGGCGAGTCTAGCGGGGTAGCACATCGACGTCGGCGGCGAGAAGAGCGGCGGCGCGCGCTCGCCGGAGTTCGGCGGCGCGGCGGTGCGCGAGGTGAAAACACACGTGTGCGTGCTCGCGCTCAAAATCGTGCGGTTGTGAGGGCTCAGCGTGCGACGGCGAAACGTCCAGTGGGGCGCATCGACGTGAACGGCGGGCCGGAGAGACGACGCGAACTCGCCGGACTTGGGCGGCGCGTCGATGTGTGGTGAAGAACACGTGCGCGTGCGGTTAGGTTCGAGTTTGTGCTACCGTGCGGGTGCGCGTGAGTGCGGGGAAGACATGGCGCTCCTCAGCTTGGCCAGGCGCGGCCGGAAAGCTCGCCGGCGACGAGGTCGCGCGGCGGCGGGTGAAGGTGCTCGGTGCGAGAGCTCGTGCGCACGGAAAAGAGAGAGAAGGACTAGCGCAAGAGAGAGAGAAGAAGGTTGCGGTGCTCACGGCGGGCTCGACGGAGGAGAAGAGAGAGGCGGAGACGGGTCGCCGGCGTGGTCACGGTGGCCGAACCCTAGCCGCCCTTGAAAACCATCACGCCGAGTTTGTCTGCACAAACAAGACATCGCGCAGGGTCAATCACGGCACGGCGGAGCCATTTGAAGGGAGAGGAAGAGAAGAGAAGCTCACGCTTCGCGGCGGAGAGGTCGGACGGGTGCTCGCCGGAGAGAAGGAGAGGTTGGGGAAAAGTGAAATGCAGGGCGAGTGGCTGCGAGGCGATGCGAATGCGAGTGCGGATAAGAGAGAGAGAAGGAATGCGAACGTTCTCGGCTTAAGAGGAGGGGAGGAGATAAGGCCGGCGGTGGGAATTTGTCGTCGATCGTCGGCCGTCTCGATGAAGTTAAAACTCGACGCGACGGAACGGGAGTTGCGGCTCGAGGCGAGAGGCGCTGGCTCCACACATCCACCTCCACGCGTCCACCCATATTGCGGCTCGAGGCGAGGGGCTGGCGAACCGGGATGGCGTCGGCGACGGCGTCGGGAGGTGGCGCCGGCGGCGACGCGTCGCGCGGTGGACGAAGACGTCCGCGGGACGGCGCTTCGCGGGCCGGGCGAGCTGGGCAACGCGGCTGGGCCGCGGTGGGCTGCGGGAGAAGGAGAGAAAAGGAATAGGCTGGGCCGGAGAAAGAAATGGGAGGAAGGCGGCCCGGAAAGAAAAAGAAAAGTTTGAACTTTTCCAGAGATCAAAAGAACTCCAAATTTGAATGGATTTCAAATTTGGCAAAAGCACAAAATCAAATAACCACCTAAATAAAACAATAAAAACCCAAACATGCTCATGGTGGGGTTTATGCACAAATAAATTCGGAAAATTAGATTTGGCATGCATTTGCTTCCTAAATTACTAAAATTGTTTAAACTTCGAAAAATTTCAAATTTTTAGTGATTTTTGCAAATGGGCAAACACAGGGTGTTACAAACCTACCCCACTTAAGGTGAATCTCGTCCTCGAGATTCTGGCTCTTCCTCGAACAGATAGGGAAACTCTTTCTTCAGATCATCCTCTCGTTCCCATGTAGCTTCTGCTTCCGTATGATTACTCCATTGTACTCGCAAAATCGTACTGTATTCCTTCTTGTTACCTTGTTTGCAATATCCAAAATCTTGATTGGTCTCTCCTGATATCTGAGATCCGGTTGAAGATCCATTACTTCCGGTGGAACAATCTCTTCTGGAACTCTGAGACATTTCTTCATTTGAGAAACATGGAAGACATTATGTACATCTGACATTTCTTCAGGAAGCTCGAGGCGGTATGCCACGGCTCCTATCTTCTCAAGTACTTTGAAGGGTCCGATATATCTTGGTGCCAACTTTCCTCGGACTCTGACCTTCGAGTACCTCGTATCGGTGATACCTTGAGATATACATAGTCCCCTATTTCAAAACTCAATTCTCTGCGTCTTATGTCTGCGTAGCTTTTCTGCCTGCTCTGGGCTACTTTTGGTTTTCTCTTATCAAAGCTACTTTCTCTTCGGCGTCTCGAATACAGCAGGTCCAAAGAAAGACCGTTCCCCCACTTCTGACCATATCAGAGGGGTTCTGCATTTTCTGCCATATAAAGCTTCAAAGGGTGACATCTGTAGACTAGCTTGATAGCTGTTATTGTAGGAGAACTCTGCGAAGAAAAGACTTTTCTCCCAATCTTTCCCCATAAGCTAAAACACATGCTCTCAACATGTCCTCCAAAATTTGATTGTTCTTTCGTCTGTCCATCTGTCTGGGGGGTGATAAGCAGAGCTGTAGTCCAACTTTGTTTTCAGTAGCTTATGCAGACTTTTCCAGAACTTCGAGGTAAACTGAGCACCTCGATCTGACACTATTCTGCTTGGGACTCCATGTAACTTGAGTACATTGTCTATGTACAGCTGGGCGTAGTTATCCCCTCGGTAGTGTTGTCTTCACAGCTATGAAGTGTGCGACCTTTGTCAGACGATCTACTATGACCCATATCGAGTCATTTCCTTTCTGGGTGCGGGGTAACCCCACAATGAAGTCCATACTGATCTCATCCCATTTCCAGACTGGAATATGAAGTGGCTGCAACAATCCTGCAGGTCTCTTGTGTTCTGCTTTGACTCTTTGGCAGATATCACATCGGGCAACGAACTCTGCGATTCCCTTTTCATTCCTGTCCACCAGTATTTCTGTTTCAGATCCATGTACATCTTGGTACATCCTGGATGGATGGAGTATGCCGAATTGTGAGCTTCATCATGATAAGCCGTTGATATCCACCATTCTTAGGTACACATATCCGATCTTTGTACCATAAGGTGCCTTGATCATCCACTCTAAATCCTGGTGCTTTATCCACTCCTGTTTTTACCTTTATTTCCTGTTCCTCTTCATCCGTCTTCGAGCTACTTGGATTTTACTTTCCAGAGTTTGGCTCAACACACAAGGTGTTTAACTGGCCTGCATCTGTGAAGTGGAGATTCAACTGCTTACACTCTGCCAGTAATTCAGGTCTTCGTTCATGCATCTCAATATAGTTGCAGTGAACCTTGCGACTCAAACATCTGCCACCACATTGGCCTTTCCAGGGTGATATTGTAACTACAGGTTATAATCCTTGATCA
>JAAXCT010002745.1:0-58148 GCA_012490785.1 Eragrostis nindensis
ACCCATATCCGAAGAAAACTTCGGAACTTCGAGGGAAGCTCTCACTTCTACTCTAACTCCCATGACCACTAGCCTACTCTACGTTGTGGCATAAGTGGAAGTGACTCCTTGGAGAGGAGTGTGTGTGAAGGTGCCTTTTGTTTTGGAGGTCGCCGGGGGTATTTATAGCCTCCTCAGGACCTAGTAGGGGGGCCGGCCGGCCGCCCATTATGGCGGTTCGCCACCACCTCGCCTGTGGACGCTCCTGATCGACTCCTGATGTCAGTTCTTTAGTCGGTGGCGTCGTGGGGCGGCAGAAGAGGATTAAGGGCCAATTTTGGTCCATTTGGCCCACCTTCTAGAACGTCGATTAACTTTTCCAGGTTGGGCTCTTGATTCTACGGTTTGGGCCTGTTTCCAGCCCACTGGAGGAAGGCCGACGCCTGTGGCTACCATGTGGGGCCGGCCAGCCTGTGTTTTCTGTGGGCTGGGCCCACTTTCCTCCAAAATTCCCTCCTGCATCTAAATATTCACCAAAACTTGTGAAGTAGCATTAATCCTATCTACTATGCACAGAATCTTGGTGACATGCGTTTATTTACCGGTAAGTTGGTGGTCAAAACATGGTTTTATGACCGCCAACAATATTTCTGGCCTACCATGCTCGAGGATTGTTTTGAATATTATAAAGGCTGCCAAGATTGTCAGAAGTATGGATCGATTCAGAGAGCTCCGGCATCGGCAATGAATCCTATTATCAAGCTGTGGCCGTTCAGGCGATGGGGAATCGACATGATTGGCGAGATTAATCCTTCATCTAGTAAGGGGCACAAATATATATTGGCAGCTACAGATTATTTTACCAAGTGGGTTGAAGCAGTACCTTACAGGAGTGTGGCCTCGAGGGATGTGATTGCTTTTGTTAAAGAGCACATAATCTACAGATTTGGTATTCCTCAGACTATCACTACAGATCAAGGTTCTATCTTTATTTCTGAAGAGTTCAGATATTTTGCCGATGATAAGGGTATTAAATTGCTGAATTCGTCGCCATATTACGCCCAAGCAAATGGTCAGGCTGAAGCTTCAAACAAGCCCTTGAGCAAGTTGATTAAGCGCAAAATTAGGGATCAGCCGAGGAGGTGGCATACTTCGTTAGCCGATTCGTTATGGGCATATCGGATGTCTCGCCATGGATCGGTACAAGTAACGCCATATCAATTGGTTTATGGGCATGAAGCTGTTTTGCCGTGGGAAGTCAATGCAGGGTCGAGAAGAGTTGATTTGCAGAATCAATTGACAGCAGAACAGTATCATGATCTCATGATGGATGAATTGGAAGATGTCAATCAACTGCGGTTGGTTGCGAAAGAAAATTCAAGACAATAAAGCACGGGTGGCTCGGCATTATAATAAGAAGGTTATGACCAAACAATTTGATGAAGGAGATCTAGTTTGGAAAGTCAAGTTGCCGATTGGTGTACGAGATAATCGTTTCGGCAAGTGGTCATCAAATTGGGAAGGTCCTTATATAATTAGCCGATGCGTGCCCGGTAATGCTTATATTTTGAAGGAGCTGGATGGCAAAGAATTTAGCCGAGCGCTTAATGAAAAGTATTTGAAAAAGTAATACCCTAGTATTTGGGTGGGTTCCTAAAGTGTTCGGTTGAATTTCCAGCGAAGCCGACGTTAAGAGCGTCGCCTTTGAGATGGCCGATGCTACTGGTATCGCCCTTAGAAAAAATATATAAAGGAGAAACAAAGGAAGATCAAAGCAGATATATATTACAAGAGTGGTCAAGAAGACAAAGTACTTAATGTTTATCAAGCTATTACATCAAGCACGACGGGGGTACAGATAATCACGGATTACATCTAGCGCATGAGTGCGAAGTTGATCGATTTCGGCAAGAACATAGTTGTCATTGTCGTCGGATTTGATCTCTGCGGGCACGAATTCCCAGGCGCGTTCTTGAAGCTTCAATAGAAGCCGTGACCACGTCTTTTTGCTGAAGTATGCCCGTGTTGATCCTGGCTATGTTCTCTTCCGATGCCGATACTTCTTGTTCATTGGCTCGCAGGGCTGCTCTCAAGTCTTCGGCTTCTTTCTTCAGTTGATTTAGCCGATTCTCTTCTTCCGTCAGTCGATTCTTCATGGAGTTGTATTTCTCCATTTCTTGCTGGGAGAGCTGGAGAGCCTTTTCTGCTTCCGAGAGAAGTTGGTGCTGTTTGGATCGGCGATTGATGTTTTCCTGGGCTTGCTCGTAGTCAAAACGCCAAAACTCTACATATGCCACCGGATGAGGTGCAACCATCAAGTCTCTCGGAAGGCGATTCTGGATGGTTTCGAATCTGGCACGGACTGAGCTGGCGTTGCAGGTAAGATCTCCTATGTTCGCGTGCTCAAGCCTGGCTTCCAGCTCGATCAGCTCATTGCGAATGTCGATGATGCATGGCGATGATTGGCTCTACCACGCGTGCCTGTGGATACGAAAGATGATTAGATGGAGGGTTGATGAAGGGAACAGATCGACAGTTGTTACCTGAGACAGATCGACATCGGCGACAACGGGAGCGGCTTGAGAAGAAGATGCTCCAGGATCTGAGGGGCGACTCTCTGGGATATTCTCGGCAAGTGTTGCTGTAGCTTCAGGTTCATCGACAAGGGTTTGCCGATTCTTCTTCTCTTTGCTCTTGTAGCTATTAAATATGGAGAGATTAATAAAGGTATGAGTGCCGATGAACAAGTTTTGAGAACAAACCTGAGGTTGAGTGTCGATGCCGATTTCTTCTGAGGCAATGTGTTGGTCGTTTATACGCACCCATTTATATACCGCAAGTGGACGGTGTACATTGTAGCTTTTTCCCTCAGAGTATTCCAAGGTTTATATCGAATCCACAGGGATCAGCAAGAGAACCGTGTTTAGGGTTTACTATTTCGTCTAACAAATCAATCCTAGCATGAAGTACACATTGCATATACAAGAGCATGAAAAAGGGTGAAAGTGAGGGTTGTGCCGGTCGGCACGAGGGATGTGCCGATCGGCACAGGAGCTAAATTGCACGAAGATTGCTTGAATGGCCTAAGGAACCTGATTAGATCACGGGGTAAGTTAGCCAAGTCTGCTAGTTGAGATCGTAACCAAAGAGCTTAATCAAATAGCATCATGAACGGAATTACTCAATTATTGATAACCGAAGATCGATAGGTCGAAACCCCTTTCCGACGAGCCCTGTCACGACCAGTTCGCCTTAGTCGGGCCTCTTCCTACTCTACACATCATCTCAAAGATCATCGTGTATGCATTAGCGGTTGTGGAGGTACAGAGACAGCGTGCAATTATGGCGCATACAAGATCCGGAGATATCGTCTTAACCACAATAGAGATAGTGAGAGATTGAATCTCTCACCTCTTATTGCCACCACATTAAGATAACATCTAATACTTAGCCGCGTTACTAAGCATTGGAACAAGTGCATGTAAGACCATAAAATCCAGGCGATCAATAATCGAAACCATTCATCCACATATTCAACCATACTTTGATAATACATAGTGCAAGATACATCACCATCTAGTAGGCCTACCTTGATGGATCACCTCTTCAACACCAGTGGTTCTTGATCTAGCAACTAGAGAACATGAAGAACGGGGCAAAGCCCCGGTGGCTCTAAACTTACTAGCTGTGTTGTCCCTCTGGCGGCCGATCTCTAACCCTAGGGCGTCCCATGGGTTATATATACAGTGGGGAGGCGTTTGGAGGCGAAAGGAAGCAATTCTAGGTCGGTGCCGGTCGGCACCAAGTCGTGCCGATCGGCACGAGTCGTTTCCAATTCGGACTTGATTTTTCTTTTCGCAGCTCCGCCTTCCACGAACCATAACTTCCTCGTCCGGAGTCCAAATGAGGCAAACTTGGACTCTATCTCGTAGCCCTCAAAAAGATCTACAACTTTGGTATTCATTGGATCTCCAGATTCGGCCGTCTTGGTTCCCAAATATGCGATGCCAAAATATCTGTCTCCTCTGCGCAGGTTTCCTTGCGGGGCCCATATCTCCTAGCTCCAGAATCCAAACGGGACAATCCATATGTGTTCCGGAAAGCTCTCGACGAGATCTACAACTTTCCTTTACATTGGATTCCCATTAGAGCACGTCTTGAACTCGAAATCCGTGTGACAATACAGTGCTGTTTCTGGACTGCGCGAATTGATCTTTCCTTCCGGATAAACCTTCTAGAAATCCTTAGGCATTGGGCCACGACCTTGGGCTTGCATGTTGGGTTCCATGGACGTCCAGAGGTGTCTTCTAGGTGCCATGGGCTAGTGGGAAGCCCTCCTTGCATGGCGAGTCGGGCTTCATTTCGATACTTCTCATATAAGAGCCATTTTGTCGTCTTTTCACCTGTTTCTGCAATATAGCACTAAAACGACACTACATGTGGAATTCATCAAGGTTAGAGGTAAAACACATGATTATGATGAGAATATGGAGGAATATGGTACGATGTTGGTGGTTTTGGGCATATAAAAGAGGTACTTAGAAACCACCAACAGCTCCCCCATGCTTAAACCTTTGCTCGTCCTCGAGTAAATAAATCACTTTACCCTCTCAAGGAGAGATCAGCGTTGCAGTCATGTCATCTTCACTTGCATTCATCAAAACACATGCATATCCAACCCGCTTTAAGAGTATAGCACAAAAGTTTTATATTGCACCAATTCTACTACTCAAAGATACTAGTGGGGAACAGATTATGACTTAGAACCGACCACAATGATCAAATAAAGTAGCTTCAACTCTCAAAGCAGATTACTCCTCAAACTAGGCCTTAAGATGATAAAGTTTTTCCAAAAATTCAGTCTCATTCATCCAAACAAAACACTCTCTTGCAAAGAATCAAGACAACACTCATCTCACAAATCTCACAAGCCAAACAACTAGAAGTGATCCTTTCTACAAATATTTGGTGGAAGGCTTTATGTGTAGCTTGGTAGGAAAACAACTAGCAAAACAATGTAACTTGGAATATTGTCAAATCAAGAGATAGTTCTACTTGGTTTTACAGAGACTTGTCAAAAAGGCCATTGGAATAACATGATGAAAGAGAGGAAAACACAACGCTTTAGAAAGGTGGACATGTGCAAATGGCAAAGAATGATCTCAAGACACAAATGAAGTTCTCAAAATCGGATTGCACATGGTTGAAGGATAGAGATAGAGTTTCAGCCAATTGAATGCACTTACTTGAATATGATGGTTTTATGCACAATCTTCTATGAAGTCCACTCTTGCAACTTGATATAACATATACACTATAACAATCTTGATCTTCCACCAACAATCTTTGAAGTCCATTAACTAGTGCTTCGGAATGTAGATGACGATCCACTCCCCCATGCTTAAACGATGCTCGTCCCGAGCATATAGGAAGTGGAAAAAGAAAAAGCACTAGTTAACCCTTTTATTTCTTCTCCTTGACTGTCTGAAACACATATACTTGATTTCTGGAGATAACAGGGGCTTTTCGCTGATTTTGTACTTTGTGCCGGTCGGCACGAATTTGTGCCGGTCGGCACGAACCCAACTTTTCTCCGTTTTGCCTCAAATTGATCCTTTGCGCTTTCAGAAAGTCTTCAGAGGTGTTTGGTGATGAAAATCTTCGTCTTGAGCAAGATATCTTGATAATTTGTGAATAAAACCATAGAAATAGTGCAACGGCTCGACGAGAAACTCATATCATAGGTTGTGGACAAGGATTGGACGACACCAAAAGAAATATGGGTTTACAGGTGGGAATACTCAGCGAAGTATGCACACATTCCAGAGTAGAATAGGCAATGCTGAATATGAATAAGGCTAGAAAACAAGTGATAGTTACGCAAACAGAATGGCCAGCTTCTAAGTCTCATACCAAAAGAACCCAAACTTGACCCAACTCACCAAATTACATGTTGCAATCTACAGGTTTATCATATAGGTGTAGCATATTTGGCTTTGGTAGGTATGATCAGTGCAAGAGAGCAATATTTTGCAAGGATTAGAGACATAAGACATTAAAGTTTTCCAAAAATTAGTAAGGACTCAAGCTATGTTGGAGTTTTCTTTTTAGAGAGCAAAGCATGTTGTCATGAAGAACAATTCAATCATATGGGGTCTCTATCAAATCATCTGTCAACAAACACCACCACTGAAGCAAATAGAGTTCATAGAATTGGTGCTTAGTTCAAGTTCATTAAAATTCAGCGGGGGACAATTATATGCAACGAGTCATACATGCAAGTTCCAACAACAATAGCAACTTTCATCATATCTCTAGCAAAGTTCTCATCATAATCATGCTTTTTTGAGTGAAAGCACAAGCACATAGGTGGTGATGATACAAGCCAGCTCCCTAGATAGAGTAATGACATTTGGTCACCCTAAGGTAGCTATTAGGGATATGTCATTGTCCATTCTAAATTCTAAGTGGCAAATTACAAACAACCTCTCGCATGAACAAAACGAGAAGGGTACCACACCATAAAAGAAAGCAAAACCCAAGTTGATAGCAAAAGGCAAGAGCAGCGAATGAGAAGAGAATAGGATTAGAGAAGAGAAGGAGCAAAGAGATGTTACCGCCTTTTAGTGAATTGAAGTTCAGAGTGTGCCTCCCCCATGCTTAAGATGTTGCTGAATTGCATGAGAAAAGCTTGACAGCACAGGCAACAGCGGAGTGCCGATCGGCACAAGTGGTGCCGGTCGGCACAGGGAGTGGTGCCGATCGGCACGGGTAGTGGTGCCGGTCGGCACACTCCATCCTCAGCATCGTTTTTAATTTTCAACTCGATCATCGCCTTGTAGCTGTTGTCCCATTGCTCCCTCTTGTTCATGCGGTTGTTTCTCCTCAATTCCTTCAACTTCCTTCTTGTGAGATCGATTCTTTCATTCCTGCAAAGCAATTGAAGCATACATACTACCCCCGAGGTGATGGTCGGGAGTAGAAGGATGTCTACCAGCTAACAACAACTTCAAAGTTCCACTTGTGTCGATTTGATTCTAGTAGAGAAAAGAAAACAAAATCCTAATGGGTGTACGTGTGTGCACAAGTGTGGATGCATGAAGTTAAAAACACAATGTTAGCAAGCAAACAAGACCATAACAATGTTGATCAGCATTTTTGTCTAAACACCATGCTCACACAAAAATGCTAAAAGAATGTGCGAATTCAACACATTTCTAGAAACAGAAGTTACTCATTATTTAGTCTTGAAACAATGCTATCAAAGTGAAGAAAAAGGTTTTATGATATTAGCAACGAAAGTTAGAGGCGTGGAAGCAACACCAGAGCAATGTTTACACCTAGCTCTAAGCACCATGCTTACAACTAGATTGCTAGCAATCTAAAACGAAATT
The DNA here is from genome assembly GCA_012490785.1 of Eragrostis nindensis. NCBI lineage: Eukaryota > Viridiplantae > Streptophyta > Magnoliopsida > Poales > Poaceae > Eragrostis > Eragrostis nindensis. Next base: position 7,374 of record JAAXCT010002745.1, read on the forward strand.
CTTTAACAACCAAAGTCTAAACACCATGTTTCATGACTTAGCCATTGCAAACTCCGCTGGATTAGAAAGATAGCGCATTGAAAAAGAGTAGCACCAACCAATGCAAATGATGCAAAACATAGCAATGCAATTAACTATCCAATGTTGTTCAACAAACAAGCATAAACACCACGTTTACACCTAAATTTGCTAAAGATGGTGCGAGCAAAGCCAATTAAGTGATCATTGGAGAGTTCGAAGCAAGCTATTATGAGTGATGAAGCGAATATGAATATGCAAAGTCAGAGGCTAGTGCCAATAAATAAAAACATGTTAGGCGGCGTCGATGGAATGCTTAGAAAAGCATTTGGCATTTGTGCCGATCGGCAATGGGGTCGTGCCGATCGGCACATGGGGTCTTGGCTCTGGTATGTTATGAAAAATGAGTGGTGGAAGGCTTAGGTAGGCTGAAATCAGATGTTAAATGCATGCAGGCGAAAAAATTATGCAAATACAAAAACAAAGCAAGTGCTCACAAATTATGCATGCAGTGAATGATTTTTGCAAACCACATAATGATGGTGGTCTAAAAAGAAAAAGTTAAACTAGAACAAATTAGACACAAGTGAACCAATTGAGTTGGGTAAAGCTCACATCAAAGCAAAAACTCTAGGTTGCCCTCCTAGCAGCACTAAACAATCCACACAAAAGACTCAAAAACACGGGTTGCCTCCCGAAAAGCGCTTTAGTTATAGTCGGATAGCTAGACTTCTTACATACCTGATTGTCGCGAAGCCATGGTTCTTGGTGTAAGATCCCAATGATATCCATGCAGCTTGTACTATGCAAACTTCGTCGTGGTTGACTCATAGCCCGTCTTTGTTGTGTTGCATATTGCTCAATGTGTGTAAATGATATAATGCTCTTGAATCTTCAATCTTGTTCAACTTCTGATCATTTGCTCATGGGAGAATCGCTCAAGCTATTTTCATTGTCGTCATCTTCATCTCTTTCCTTAACCATGTCATCAATAATCTGCAGCTCCTGTTCTCTCTGAATTTCGTGTCACCAACAGAATGAAACTGGTTCTAAAACCTGTACCATAACGTAGGTAGCAAAAATATCTTTCCAACGAGTGCTCATACATCTCAAACGGATTCCGTATGAAGGACTTATGAATTTTTTTACTCCAAGGCTGCGTGCTGTTTGAAAATCTGACAGCTCGCGCAGCGTCCAATGATTAGCTCATAAATCCTTGTAGAAACATCCAAATCCAGCACCGTTTGATGCGTTGGAAAGAAAACTTGAAGCTCTATCCAGATATAAAAGTTTCATATATTGATCAGCTCGGAGAACTTACAGAATTACCAATGATTTCAGCTTCTTGCTTCGTCTTCCGGAGAATCTTGACGACTTCATCTTTTCAAGCATCGGAGCATGTGTCGGCTTGTCCTATGACTTGTGTAAGGTATGATGATGAGGGTTGATGCAACTTCTCAAAACTTGCCCATTGATCCACCAAGTTGACGGGAGAAGAATTCCGAAGAAATCTGCCATGTCCTGTTCCAGCCGATGACTTGTTTGTGCTTCTGAGCTGCGACCAGGAGGAATTAGAGGCTGAGACCTGTGCCATTGCGTCGGGCATCAAATTATCTTTCCAACGAGTACTCGTGCGTCCTCATCGGACTCCGTATGAGGGAGATATGGCCGTTTTTCTGAAGGTATGTCAGGCTGTCTCGCGATGAATCCGAATTGAATTCAAACTTTCCAAATATTCAAACTCCGTGTTTGGAACGACTTGAATCCGTGTCAATCATCAAAAAGAAGCCTTCTAAATGTTGGAAACCCATATATCACGTGGATATTAGACTTCAATTCCATATTTGGCTCAAACTTCAAATTGTTTGCATCTCTCGCGAAATATCCAAACAGCCTGCGCAGCATCTCGTATTTTGGCCATAAATCCTTGTAGGAAGCTCCAAATAATGCGAGACTTGAACCGTTGGAAACTAGACTTGATGCTCTTTCAGAATATCAAATTTGTAGGCCTTGTAATCCTTTGTACTGACGTGCACACCTCCGGGAAGTCAGCAAACAGAATAACAACTCATGATCAAGAATGTATCCACCATGCCTTCAATGTTATCAATTGAAATCCTCAATCTTCATGGTAAATAGCCCTCAATCTTCTCTCCCATTACCTATTGCTGTAAACAAGCCAAATCTTCGCAGAGCATTAGTTGAAAAAAAAATTATTGACACACAAGAGCGTACCTCCTCTCGAGCAGTGTGGTGCCGATTGGCATGGCGTTGCGCCGATTGGCACTAGCGAGTCTTTCATGGAGAGGGGCTCCATAGCAGATGATGGGCCACTAACAAAGTTAGCACCTACTGCTATGGAGGTTGTGTGCCTAGCCTTGTACCTGTTTTCAATGGACACACAAACAAAGAAAAACAGGGCATATGCAATAAAAAGATAGGATTAGTTCGATAAACTAGATAGATCGCCCTAGGTTCGAGTTGCCGATCCCCGCAACGGCGCCAGAAAAAGCCTTGTTGGTCGTTTATACGCACCTTTATATACCGCAAGTGGACGGTGTACATTGTAGCTTTTTCCCTCAGAGTATTCCAAGGTTTATATCGAATCCACAGGATCAGCAAGAGAACCGTGTTTAGGGTTTACTATTTCGTCTAACAAATCAATCCTAGCATGAAGTACACATTGCATATACAAGAGCATGAAAAAGGGTGAAAGTGAGGGTTGTGCCGGTCGGCACGAGGGATGTGCCGATCGGCAACAGGAGCTAATTGCACGAAGATTGCTTGAATGGCCTAAGGAACCTGATTAGATCACGAGGTAAGTTAGCCAAGTCTGCTAGTTGAGATCGTAACCAAAGAGCTTAATCAAATAGCATCATGAACGGAATTACTCAATTATTGATAACCGAAGATCGATAGGTCGAAACCCCTTTCCGACGAGCCTGTCACGACCTTCGCCTTAGTCGGTAGCCTCTTCCTACTCTACACATCATCTCAAAGATCATCGCGTATGCATTAGCGGCTGTGGAGGTACAGAGACAACGTGCAATTATGGCGCATACAAGATCCGGATATCGTCTCTCACCTCTTAACCACAATGGAGATAGTGAGAGATTGAATCTCTCACCTCTTATTGCCACCACAATTAAGATAACATCTAAGTACTTAGCCGCGTTACTAAGCAATTGGAACAAGTGCATGTAAGACCATAAAATCCAGGCGATCAATAATCGAAACCATTCATCCACATATTCAACCATACTTCGATAATACATAGTGCAAGATACATCACCATCTAGTAGGCCTACCTTGATGGATCACCTCTTCAACACCAGTGGTTCTTGATCTAGCAACTAGAGAACATGAAGAACGGGGCAAAGCCCCGGTGGATCTAAACTACAAGCTGTGTTGTCCTTCTGGTGGCCGATCTCTAACCCTAGGCGTCCCATGGGTTATATATACAGTGGGGAGGCGTTTGGAGGCGAAAGGAAGCAATTCTGGGTCGGTGCCGGTCGGCACCAAAGTCGTGCCGATCGGCACGAGTCGTTTCCAATTCGGACTTGATTTTCCTTTTCGCAGCTCCGCCTTCCACGAACCATAACTTCCTCGTCCGGAGTCCAAATGAGGCAAACTTGGACTCTATCTCGTAGCCCTCGAAAAGATCTACAACTTTGGTATTCATTGGATCTCCAGATTCGGCCGTCTTGGTTCCCAAATATGCGATGCCAAAATATCTATCTCCTCTGCGCAGGTTTCCTTGCGGGGCCCATATCTCCTAGCTCCAGAATCCAAACGGGACAATCCATATATGTTCCGGAAAGCTCTCGACGAGATCTACAACTTTCCTTTACATTGGATTCCCATTAGAGCACGTCTTGAACTCGAAATCCGTGTGACAATACAGTGCTGTTTCTGGACTGCGCGAATTGATCTTTCCTTCCGGATAAACCTTCTAGAAATCCTTAGGCATTGGGCCACGACCTTGGGCTTGCATGTTGGGTTCCATGGATGTCCAGAGGTGTCTTCTAGGTGCCATGGGCTAGTAGGAAGCCTTCCTTGCATGGCGAGTCGGGCTTCATTTCGATACTTCTCATATAAGAGCCATTTTGTCGTCTTTTCACCTGTTTCTGCAATATAGCACTAAAACGACACTACATGTGGAATTCATCAAGGTTAGAGGTAAAACACATGATTATGATGAGAATATGGAGGAATATGGTACGATGTTGGTGGTTTTGGGCATATAAAAGAGGTACTTAGAAACCACCAACACAATGTGAGCCGATGGTTGTTGAGGGTTGGCTGTCTCGTCTTCGGTATCGGCATGGGCTTCAAGAGAAGGGGCCTCGGCTTCTTCAAGATTTTCTCCAGAGTTGCCCTGAAATTGAAACAAAGGTTAGATGTCAATATTGACTAAATTATGGAATAATTATATAGATGAGAATGATTACTGGGCTACTGGAAGGAGTTGGCACAGAGCTTGGTTGTTTCAGGAGGGCTCTATGACGCTTGGCTGGAACTTTGGTGCGAGAGCCTTTTCGTTTTGCCCCAGAAGTCTGGCCTTTGAGGACTTGGGCCGGTGTTGGTGCGTCGGAGCCAAGGACAGGGTCCGGATGTGGAGTTACGTACACAATGCCGATTCCGCTTTTGCTCAGCGTGGGTGTATCTTCAACATCAGACTGCGACATGAGAAAAGAGTTATAGTTGATGATTTGTCGATGAGAAAAAAAGTGATAGAAATTGAGATCGGTTACCTCTCCTATTGGGTCAGAGAGTTGAAGATTAGATACGAGAGATGCTGTGTTGGTGCATTGGAGGTGTCTTGACCATTCTACCCACCACTGTCTGAAGAGCCTTGTGCAGGAAGGGGACAGGACTATGTTGTCGATGTGACCAATGGGCAAGTTACCGGTCAGGCCAAATAACCAAGAGTACTCCAAGGCCGATGTGATGTTGCACGAGCTTTGGCCTTATCGGCATAGAAGAGACTGGGAGGATGCTGGCCGAGACCCATTTGCCTTGCAGCGAACGAAGGGTTGTAGAGTTCATATGATGGATTCAATCGGCCTGATCCATTTAGTCCTGTCGGCAATACGCAGGGTTTGACGCAAGTCATAAAGATGGTTGCCGATGTTGCGTCTTAGAGGGGGTCGTCAGCCCGGAAAGTGAAGGGAATCTCGAAGTGTTCCATGATCTCAGATTTTCCGTAGGGGAATCAGTCGAGATGATCATTGTTGATGCCTTTGTAGAAAGCTTTGAAATATGAGGCCAAGTGATCGGCATCCATTCCAAGTCCATCTATCGACACCAAAGCATCTCCCATTGAGGTGCATCGGCGACCGACTTGATCGGGGGTTGGAAATTTGAACAAGTGCAGGTCTTGAAGTTTCATGGCCTTGTAGGAATGCAAAGTGAGCCACATTTGAAGGAATCACTATGGACCCCGATGTTGCCGACTGGAGTGTTGTGCCAAAGTTTATCGGCAACCTGATGAAGTGAGGAATAAAGGGCACCGAGCAAGTATTTGCCGATGGGCATTTAGGTGCCAGCAGCCAATCGTTCTGCCAAGTTTTGCAGGTTGGATACGGGATTGAGTTGGGCTCCACAGAAGAAGAAGTGCTCAAGCCACATCATCAAGAAAGCTGCGTGTTCCCTGTCTGTTACTGGCCCTGTCCCTCGGAAGGAGGAGATGTATTTCTTCCATCCACCGATGCTTCTGACATCAAATTGGTGTTGAGGTTTGATTTTCAGACTGTGGGGGCTCACTGAGTTGTTATATCCAAATCGGCAAGCATCTTGACATCCATCAGGGTAGGTGTCATCGGTCCATGGCCAAAGAGGAAAGCATTTATTGCGTCGGACCAGAAGTAACAGGCTGCCGATAGCATTGGCTCATTCTTCTTCATATCGGCAAGGGATAGTTCTAAACAGTGAGAAATGCCGACGGTATCCCATATTGCCGATTTAGCGGCTTTGACTCTGAGGAACCATTCACGCCAACCTGGAATAGCAGAAGGCCAGGACCTGAAACTGCCTACCCATATTTCATGTGTGACTGGTGATCTTTTAAAAGGCATTCTGAGAGTTTCACTGCAGATGAAATCTATCGGATCTGGATTGCCCATGGGTCCCATAGAAACGGTGTGTGGCGAGGTCTGTAGGGATCAAGATCTGGTTTTGCAGTTCCTAGAAACAATAAAAAATGAATCTAATCAGGTGCAGCAAAAGGATCTAAAGAAGAGTAGAGAAAGATTATGAACGGAGGGAATCTACAGTACACCTCAAGAACATATGGCTATATTCAAGAACAAGAATGGAGCAGAAGGACTGTTACCTGGGGAACGGCGGTGGAAGAAGCGGTGAGCTGCTCCATTGCGATGGAGGAGTGTGGACGCGAGAGTCTCGTGGAGCTTTCGTTTCTTGGAGAATGGTCGCCGGAGTTGATGGAGAGAGAGAGAGTGGAGAATATGAAGGGTCGCGCCGGCGGAAGGTAGAAAAGGGGTGTTTTAGATGCCTTCTATTTATAAGACAAGACATGATGCTGCAGGTGTGTTGAAGGCGGCGCGAAATCGAAGGGGCATTGTTGACTGCTCTTAGACCCAATATTTACCCGTCAACTAGCTGCGCTTTTTATAATGAAACAATCACCAAAGGTAGACTTAGGTCTTTAAACTAATGATTTCCACGAGTCTTGGTGAATTTGTGAGTGCAGCTGCAATTCATAGGAAAACGGGGAAAAGGAAGCATAAAAGGCCCATCCTGGAAACACCAATTTTCCCCGGCATAAAGAATTATCCAAATAAAGCCCAACTCCCGATAAAAAGACTTCAAGTCCACCCATAGCAGGTGGATCAGAGGAGAAGGCAGCAGGGAAGCCACCTGAGAAAGCCCAGGCCCAAAGGGGGCCAGCCACAGGTCGGCCGACCCCAAACCCTAGGTCGGCCGACCCCCTGTGGTTGCCCCAATGGCCCATCTTCCTATGGCGGTTCGCCACCGCCTTCCAGAGGTCGGTTCCACCTGCAATCAATGCCACCCAGACCTAAGGAACCGCCTCAAGTTGCCGACCTTCTTGGGCTATAATAAAGGGGTACCCCCCTCCTCCAAAGATCACAAGACACAAGTCATTCCACTCCTATCCAGGCCAAGGGCCTCTTGTACAGTGTAGAATAGAGGAGAGGGCAAGGATCAAGAGGGATAGCTTTCCTTTTAGTTATTTCCTTATCTTGTACCCTTGGCGGATATTTATCTTATTAATAGTTCATCGTCGTTCTTCTTTCGTTCGTCGTTCGTTCATCGTTCTTCGTTCGTTCTTAGTTCGTTCGTCGTTCGTTCATCGTTCGTCGTTCGTTCTTGGTTCGTTCATCGTTCGTCGTTCGTTCGTCGTTCGTTCATAGTACGAACCTTTTTCTTATTCGTAAGATTAGTATTCGTGGTGTTATTGATCTAGTGAGCTTTACATACTAGTCGTTATTCTTGTTATACTTGTTTACGGGATCATCGCTCCGCGAGGGGTGCTCTAGCTTTCCAGATTGGTACCAGGACCGGGGTTAGAGTAGTAATCGACGGCATAGGCGTGGTGCCTGGCTAGAGGTTACCTTTGTTTGCCAGCGTGCCCCACGTTTGTAGAGGTAGGCGGCAGGTGGTGACAGCCCTGTCCGTCCCTTGTAATCCTCCACGTTCGGGTTCGTCGTAGCTACAGGCTGGCGTGACTTGGCAGACCAGGTCTATACCAGTGCCCGAAGTAAACAAGTAAACTAGAGTGCGATCGTCCTGCGGGACAGCTAGATCTTTATTCACCCTCTCGATCCTATACTACTGCTATCCTTGTGTGTCCTTGGGTAAAACTAACTTGCTGCAGATTATCACCGTTCCTTGGGGAAAACAAATACGATACGGATACAGTGAATACTCCCGGGTGAAGTGCTACAACGGTATTCCGTGCGCTTGCGGATTTATTCGTGGTGTAAGAAATACCAACAAGCATTTCTGGCGCCGTTGCCGGGGAACGGTTGCTAATTCTGTAGCGGACCAGGTTTGCCCTCGTAACTTATCTTTACATTTCCCGTTCAATTAAATTAGAAAAAAAATACACACATGGAGTCATCACCCACAATCCAATCTTTTTCCACTCCACGGGGCGAGCTCTTAGAGCCACCATGTTCATCTCAACTTGTTGTTTCAACAAGCTATGAGCTCAGCCCCAGTTTTATTTCTTTGATCAAAGGACTTTCTTTCTCTGGTTTTAAAAATGAAAATCCTTTTGAACACTTGCGAGAGTTTGAGCAATTGTGTGCATGCCGATTGATCAATGGCATGACACATGAAACTTTAAAGTGGAAATTGTTTTCCTTCTCTCTCAATGGGAAGGCGAAGCAATGGTACACTTACACCGCTAAGAGAAAACGGTGATTGGAAAGAATTGCGAGACAATTTTTGTCTAGCATTTTTTCCCGTATCTCGTATCACTACTCTCACGCGCGGAAATAATTAACTTTCGCCAAGAGGAGGAAGAAACCCTTAGTGCGGCATGGATACGGTTCTGTTCATTAACAGATTCCGGTCCAGAGTTATTGCTCCCAGAACCCGTTCTTTTGCAACATTTTTATTCAGGGTTGAGCAAGGACTCCGCACTTTATCTTGACACGGCTGCCGGTGGTTCTTTTCTCATAAGACCATAGCGGAAGCAAAAGATTTGCTAGAAAGAATTGTTGAAAATACACCTTTTTCCGCTGAAATACCCGAGGAGCCGGAGTCAAAAGATGAGGAACTCATTGTGGAAACATAACAAAAGGTGTCTACCTTGGTAAACCCAACATCCGAGTCCTCATCTGATTCCCGAACAATGACAGAGGATGATGAACCTCTAGACTTCCCATTTGAGTTTGAGGAAGAAATTTTTGAAGATTTTGGAAACACCTCGAACTATTTGTTTCAAAAGAGACCGCCCGCTTCCTTTGCCACCCCTCCCGAACCATTGAAAAAGAATATCTTGTGGAGACTGTTCGGGAGCTTACTTCAATCATGAGCGATGAATGGTTGAGGGAGAATGAGCTATCCATGGATACCATTCGGCTCTGCCCTCCCTCAACCAACATATGCTGCTCCATCAAAGGAACCAAGGTGGATGCACTCTACAACCCTCTTGTTGGTGCCAATATCCTCTCCGACACATACGCGTTGTCAATCTTTGGCAACCGACCATGGACATCAACAAACAAACTCCTCAAGCACCCATCAGGCCATATTCTTGAGAGTTTGGGGATTGTCAGAGATGTGACTCTCTATCATGAAGACCTTGAGGTTATCCTGGATTTCTACGTCTTCGAAGTTCCAAACTTCGACATAATGATCGGGCATCCCATAGAAAAATTCCTCATTGATGCCCCATCATTTGGAAACCTCAACTTCACCCTCGGAAAAGAGTCATTCTCCGTACCAATCACCACATCACGAAACACTCTTTCCGATGAACCACTTGAGGAATATCAAGTGGAGGAGGTCATGGCTATTTTTCCTCACATGGACCCCGAGTTAGCCTTGGAAGAAGATGCACAAGACTTTATCTTAGAAGAAGCCGACTCGGAGGACACCTTTGAGCTACCACAAACCACACCACCGCCACGACCTCCCATTGATCTTAAAGCGCTACCTCCCGGTTTGCGCTATGCTTTCTTGCACGGAGATCCGCAAGCTCCCGTCATCATAAGTGACAAGCTTTCGGAAGAAGAAACCACCAAACTCATGCCCGTGCTTGAAAAACATCGCCCCGTTCTTGGCTACTCACTTGAAGACCTAAAAGGGATCAGCCCCGCTCCCTCTCTGCCCCATCGCATTCCACGGATCCTGAAAGTACACCTTCACGGGAACCTCAAAGGAGGCTGAATAATGCGATGAGAGAAGTTGTGAAGAAAGAGGTCTTGAAGCTATACACACGCCGGGATCATCTATCCTGTCCTCACAGTGATTGGGTGAGCCCCGTACAAGTGGTACCCAAGAAAGGAGGTATGACGGTTGTTCATAATGATAAAAATGAACTTATTCCTCAACGAACCGTCACGGGGTGGCGAATGTGCATTGATTACCGAAAACTTAACAAGGCTACAAAGAAAGATCATTTTCCGCTGCCCTTCATCGATGAGATGTTGGAACGGTTGGCAAATCATTCTTTCTTCTGTTTCCTTGATGGGTATTCGGGATATCATCAAATTCCCATCCACCCCGACGATCAAAGCAAGACCACTTTCACATGCCCGTATGGAACTTATGCTTATCGTCGCATGTCTTTTGGTTTGTGCAATGCACCTGCCTCGTTCCAACGTTGCATGATGTCTATTTTCTCTGATATGATCGAAGAATTATGGAAGTCTTTATGGATGATTTCTCTGTTTATGGAAAAACCTTCGATCATTGCTTAGAAAATTTAGACAAGGTCTTACAGAGATGCCATGAGAAGGACCTGGTACTTAATTGGGAAAAGTGCCACTTCATGGTCCAAGAGGGCATAGTTCTTGGACACCTTGTGTCCGAGAGAGGCATAGAGTGTGGACAAAGCAAAAATAGAAGTTATAGAAAAGCTTCCGCCTCCTGTGAATATCAAGAGTGTTCGTAGTTTTCTGGGTCATGCTGGTTTTTATCGTCGCTTCATAAAAGATTTCTCTCAAATTGCACGACCCCTTACGAACTTGCTTGCTAAGGATGCACCCTTTGATTTCAATGATGACTGCATGCATGCCTTTGCTACTCTTAGAATGCACTCATCTCTGCTCCAATCATTCAACCCCCTGATTGGACGCTTCCTTTTGAAATAATGTGTGATGCTAGTGATTATGCTGTGGGGGCAGTTCTTGGTCAAATGAAAGACAAAAATCATCATGCAATTTCTTATGCTAGCAAAACTTTGACTGGAGCTCAGTTGAATTATACTACCACTGAGAAAGAGCTCCTTGCCGTTGTTTTTGCTTTTGACAAGTTTAGATCTTACTTAGCTGGAGCAAAATTATCGTTTACACTGATCATGCTGCTTTGAGATATCTGCTTGCTAAGAAAGATGCTAAACCCTCGTCTCATAAGATGGATCCTTCTGCTCCAAGAGTTTGATCTTGAAATTAAAGATAAGAAAGGAGTAGAAAATTCTGTAGCAGATAATTTGTCGCGTATGCAGTTCACTAACTTGCAGGAGTTACCCATAAATGACTTCCTACGCGACGACATGCTGCTGAAAGTGACGGATTCGCACCCTTGGTACGCCGACATCGTGAACTTCATCGCCACAGGATACGTACCACCAGGGGCGGATAAAAGAAGATTGATTTATGAAAGTCGCCGTCACTTATGGAATGAACCATACCTCTATCGTGTCTGCGCCGATGGACTGCTTAGGCGATGTGTGCCCACTCCCGAGAGCACACAAATCATTGAAAAATGCCATGCAGCCCCATACGGTGGACACTACGGTGCCTTCCGTACCCAAGCAAAGATCTGGCAAAGTGGATTCTTCTGGCCAACCATGTATGAAGATACAAAAGAATTCATTAGAAGATGCCCACAATGCCAGAGATTTGGAGGCATCACAACACAGAGATGCCATGCCCCTCACATACAACCTTCAAGTCGAACTCTTCGATGTATGGGGCATTGACTTCATGGGACCATTCGTGAAGTCCCAATTGTGAGTACATATTGGTGGCAGTGGATTACGTATCCAAATGGGTAGAAGCTATGCCATGCCGAGCTGCCGACTCCAAACACGCTCGCCGGATGTTCCACGAGTTTATCTTTCCAAGGTTCGGAACTCCGAGAATGGTGATAAGCGACGGAGGGTCTCACTTCATTGATAAGACCTTCCGTAGCTTTCTAAGAGAGCTTGGAGCAAAGCACAACATTGCCACTCCATACCATCCCCAACAAATGGGCAGGCCGAAACATCCAACAAACAAATCAAGCGGATCCTGCAGAAAACAGTCTTGGAAATGGGGAGGGATGGAAGAACAAGCTACCCGATGCACTATGGGCATATAGAACAGCCTACAAGACACCCATAGGCATGTCACCATACCAACTCGTCTATGGAAAAACGTGCATTTGCCAGTCGAGTTGGAACATAAAGCATATTGGGCCATGAGAACTTGGAACATGGATATGAAAGGAGCTGGGTGGAGAAGAAAAATGGAGATAGCTGAGTTAGAAGAATGGAGAGACAAAGCATATCACAACTCAGCCATCTACAAGGAGCGTACAAAGCGCTGGCATGACCGGCGAATAAAGATAAAAGAATTCAAAGTTGGAGACAAGGTGTTGCTCTTCAATTCAAGGGTAAAGCTCTTCGGGCATGGAAAATTGAGAAGTAAATGGAACGGACCATACACCATCATCGACACGTCGACTCATGGAGCAATCACACTCCAGACGACGGAGGTAATGTATTCAAGGTAAATGGTCAGCGCCTTAAAATTTATCTTGAACCCGAAGCAAATAAAGATTTCGATGTCATGCACTTAATTGATTTAAATATCTTTTCTTGACCTCTGCATCGAAATATCCTTCTATATCCAGTGTATCCTGAGGACACCTTTCCCAACAAAGCTCCACAAAAAACAGAAAGGCCAGAGCCTGCAAAGGCAGGTCGGCCGACCTGGCTACCAGGGTCGGCCGACCCCCTCTGGCAGCCTCTGCCTTCCATCTTTTGCTCCTTGTGCCACCCAACCTTTCCTTGTCTCGTCCAGCTATGCTTTGGAAATAAATCCTTCGTTTCCTTTTTCTTCGCCGGGAGAGGGAGAACCACTATAAATACAACCCATTGCACCCCCTCTCCATTCATCTCTTTCGAGCTCCACTCCTTGAACCAAAACCTTCACCTCAGTCATGAGCGAAAAGAGCGACGCCTCCTCCATCTGCACCGAGAATAAAGGAGGTGGCCCGAGCAAAGAAGGAAAACGGCGTCCTCCAAAACCTCTACAACAATCTTATGCATGAGAGGATGCAAGACGAGGCCCTCATCAAACCTCTCCAAGAAGTGGGGCACAGTTGATCTGGCCCTGGAGTGATAGAAAAGGATTAAGAGAGGCCAATTAAATAGAATAAGAATAGGCGCTTTTGTTTATTTCCTTTTATCAATTATTTCCCTTCAAATTTGTAATGCGCCTATCAGTTCAGTTTATAATTCAATCAATGATAGTGCTCCCCGGCCTTGCATACCGGTAGAGCAATATTTGTGTTTCCATATCTTTGTCGTTTTTGAAGGAAACAGGCAAAAAGGCAAGTGTGGGGGGGAACATCGCCATATCTGGAACAATCACAACCAAATCATCCAGAACCATACGAGGCAACTCAGGAACGGCCAACACGCGAAATATCAGAACCTGTGGGGTCCAGGCCAGGTCGGCCGACCCCACCAGGAGGGTCGGGCGACCCCTGGTGGTCCCCACCAGGCTCCAGCCTCCTCCTGCCTCCTGAGTTTGCACCACACTTCCACTTTTTGCCTGCTACACTGTCAAGTTCATTCTGATAATCTGAAAATTAAATAAAACTTGACGCACTAATCTTTTGGACAATCTATAATTTTATCTTTTGCCCACAACTCTACCTCTCACATTCATGGACTTGCACACTTGTTATTTCTCGCTTCATCACTGAATGCTTGTGAACACCTTATCATTAGGAACCCATGTTTTTCCTAGATAATTGGCATGTGAGATATGGTTTGTCGAAATGATCTTTGCTTAACCTTCAAGTCCTTGGAATTTATCTTTATGAAAATCAAAATTCCATAGTATGATGCTCCTCACTTGATTTATATTTTCCTACCAAGCCAAGAACTCTACATGAATACTTTGATAGCCTATAAGCTGCTAGTTGTTGATTTGAGCTTTGTCAAATTCTTGGACCCTAGTGAGAAGCTTGTCATACTCTTTTGATCAAGATCACGTACACTCCACCTCACATGCTACACTTCTACACTGGAAGTTGAGCAACATTCCGTCATCCATCCACCAAATAAATACTCCAAAAATCTCTGTTACCTTTCTCTCTCAAAAATATCAGTGGAGACATGGCTATGCAAAAAAAAAGAAAAAGAATAATCCCTGCTCATACAAAAGTAGAGCATGATGAAAAAAAATGATGATGGGAAAAATAAAAGAAAAAGAAAGAAAAAGGTATGATAGCCATGTCCTCCTCAAAAGTTCAAAAAGAGAGAGAAGGTAACACCATAAAAAGGAGTACAAATAATTTTCCACTTCATGCCACCACCACACATGCACATCTTGATCAGATTGTATGACTTGTTTTCTCCATTGGATCCAGTCTTTGACTTAGCAAAATAAGAGACACTAGTATGCTCCACTTTACCCTACCTTGAGCTCCACAAGCCTGATCAAACGCAAGGAAGGAAGAGGCTAAATCATGGCCCTTGAGAGGAAAACACATAAACACCATGAGCGACTTGAGAGAGTCATTTGAGGAGCATGAAACTATGTTTTTATTTCTGAAAATTAGGCAAAATCCCAAGGTACTTGACAGGGAAGGCGAGGTGATTTGAGACATGACCGTTCCACTTATCAATCATCCAAGGAATGCATGTTAGACACCTCAAAGTTCACAGGTATGAAGTGTGGCTTGCAATAACTTGTGTGCAGGCTCCCATTTATGAGGATGAGTATCTCCCGCCTTATGCTCGCAACTTTACTCGAGGACGAGCAAAGAGCTAAGTGTGGGGGTTGTTGACGGCTCTTAGACCCAATATTTACCCGTCAACTAGCTGCGCTTTTTATAATGAAACAATCACCAAAGGTAGACTTAGGTCTTTAAACTAATGATTTCCACGAGTCTTGGTGAATTTGTGAGTGCAGCTGCAATTCATAGGAAAACGGGGAAAAGGAAGCATAAAAGGCCCATCCTGGAAACACCAATTTTCCCCGGCATAAAGAATTATCCAAATAAAGCCCAACTCCCGATAAAAAGACTTCAAGTCCACCCATAGCAGGTGGATCAGAGGAGAAGGCAGCAAGGGAAGGCCACCTGAGAAAGCCCAGGCCCAGAGGGGCCAGCCACAGGTCGGCCGACCCCAAACCCTAGGTCGGCCGACCCCCTGTGGTGGCCCCACTGGCCCATCTTCCTATGGCGGTTCCTTAGGTCGGTGGCATTGATTGCAGGTGGAACCGACCTCTGGAAGGCGGTGAAGATTCTGATTAATGCGACGATGCCTATTCTGAATTCACGCTGCTTTGCCATGATTTTTCATGAAACAACTGTTTTACAGTTGGTTGTTAGGCAAGATAAAGCCTACTAAACGCGAGGATCTCTGCGTGCACAACTCTGATATTTCGAACAGTGATATATGTGATATCCTGAGGGGATATGCCATAACAGCCGAGGTAAACTGCTTGAATTGTCACTTTGAGATTAGCACATTTTGCCTTATTTAGTACTGGTTTGTGAACTACCTCTTCTCCCAAGGAAACTACTTTCTGGGTATCGATCGTAATAGGCAGAGGGCGCGGTATAGTATAGGAAAGGAGTGGATCAAAAGTATCTGCGCAGAAGGAAGAGGAACAAAGGAAGGGGACAAGAAGGCCAAGCATGCCCGACGAGTCACTCTTGAAAAATAGAAAATAGATGCCAACCGCACATGAATTGCAAGAATGCGGTTAGTGATTGATTGTGAAAGCAACAATTGAATAGAAAAATAAGTCGAAGGAGCTGTCCAGTGAGAAAATGTTGGAATAAAGGGTCTTGGCATGTAGTCTGGTCCAACCACAACATAGGGATTGGAATGAAAGTGTTTGTGCCCACCTCACCACCATCTTGTCCCGATACATACTTCCCCTAGCAAGAGATCATGGTCAGTTCTTTGTACAGCCCATCATGGTATGATATTTGTCGAGAAGAAAAGAATGGCAGCCGTGTTATCACAGTAGATCACGGTTGTCTTATATGCATGCTTAGTCACATCAAGACAGAGAAGAGAATTTCTCAGCCATATTGCTTCTTGAACAGCAGCCGTGCATGCTATATATTCTGATTTCATGGTAGACAAAGAGAAACAATCTTCTTTCTTACTGCACCAAGATATTGAGCCTCCTTCAAGGATAAACATATACCCTTTCCTTTTTCGTCCATTTCTCAGCAATAGCTACCTGAATGGAAGCAGCAACCCTCGGGAAGAAGAAGAAAAGTGGTCGAAGACTACGAGTCGAAACTAAGAACAATCGAAGCCAATTTCCCTCAGCTGGAAACTCTCTAGATAGCTTCTTAGCGCTTAGCTACTTTCTCCTTCTGCGCCGCTAGCGCTACTACTCCTAGTGATAGGAATAACATACTCTTTTTCGCGATGAGGCCCATCTTGGACCGGTAACGTATTCTAATGATCTGGATCTCTGGCTTATCTCTTACTTGACGGATTCTATTTCAGCTAGTGGGATTTAAGTGACGATAATCAGTAAAGAACAGGGTGGATTGGCTCTGATCGATACCATCTAAAAGTGCTTGCTTCATTCATTCGTGACATTACTGGTTATTCTTATTTATTGATTGATTATCTAATTTTTTTTAGATCCGTAAATAAAGGGGTACCCCCCTCCTCCAAAAGACATCACAAGACACAAGTCATTCCACTCCTATCCAGGCCAAGGGCCTCTTGTACAGTAGTAGAATAGAGGAGAGGGCAAGGATCAAGAGAGGGATAGCTTTCCTTTTAGTTATTTCCTTATCTTGTACCCTTGGCGGATATTTATCTTATTAATAGTTCATCGTTCGTTCTTCGTTCGTTCGTCGTTCGTTCATCGTTCTTCGTTCGTTCTTAGTTCGTTCGTCGTTCGTTCATCGTTCGTCGTTCGTTCTTGGTTCGTTCATCGTTCGTCGTTCGTTCGTCGTTCGTTCATAGTACGAACCTTGTTCTTATTCGTAAGATTAGTATTCGTGGTGTTATTGATCTAGTGAGCTTTACATACTAGTCGTTATTCTTGTTATACTTGTTTTACGGGATCATCGCTCCGCGAGGGGTGCTCTAGCCTTCCAGATTGGTACCAGGACCGGGGTTAGAGTAGTAATCGACGGCATAGGCGTGGTGCCTAGGCTAGAGGTTACCTTTGTTTGCAGCGTGCCCCACGGTTTGTAGAGGTAGGCGGCAGGTGGTGACAGCCCTGTCCGTCCCTTGTAATCCTCCACGTTCGGGTTCGTCGTAGAGCTACAGGCTGGCGTGACTTGGCAGACCAGGTCTATACCAGTGCCCGAAGTAAACAAGTAGAACTAGAGTGCGATCGTCCTGCGGGACAGCTAGATCTTTATTCACCCTCTCGATCCTATACTACTGCTATCCTTGTGTGTCCTTGGGTAAAACTAACCTTGCTGCAGATTATCACCGTTCCTTGGGGAAAACAAATACGATACCTTGGAATACTCCCGGGTGAAGTGCTACAACGGTATTCCGTGCGCTTGCGGATTTATTCGTGGTGTAAGAAATACCAACAGGCATTGCAGGTGTGATGAGTACGGCGCGAGAAACGAGAAGGCGCGAGAAATGAGGAAACAATCCGGCGCATGGAGATTCCATACCCCAGCTTGGGGGGCATGTGTTGACACCAGATTTTGGCCCAGGGCCTATTGTCAGTGAGTGACGGAATGTGCGCCGAGTGGAGAAGATTGTGTACAAAGTGGTGGCCCGCAGGTGATCATGAAGCCGAAGAAATCGCGAGGACGCGCGCACGTGTGGGTCTGTGTTTCTTTTTTTAATTCTTTTTCTTGTTCTAGATTTAGAAAAGTTGACCTAATCGTGGTCGAGTCGGAGTCTTGCCTCGGGTATATAAATATAGACACGTGAGTATTGTAAGAAGAATCAATCAATACAATCACTTTTCAGCGCATCGCCACAACTTCTCGACGGGATTTTCGTCGACATCGGCGCTCATCGGGGCTCTGGTTTAGACTTGGATTTCGTCAGGTAAGCGCATCGATCGTCATTATGTCGACTTGTCCATAATTAGAAAATCGATGTGGCTGCTAGTTATCCGGTAATTTAGATCAATTTAGGGTTTAATATCATGCATCGACTACTTGGAATTGTTTGAGACCTGGTCCAATTCTTTATTGCGGTTAGTTGACTTGTCCTAGCTGTGATCTTGTATGTCGATTGCCGATGTCGATTTCCTGTTTTGATCTGGTTATTCGAGTCACTGTTGAACGAGTTAAGAACGATTGAATCTATCTCTGCCGATTGTGTAGTACAGTTTGACCTAGTCCTGTGCTATATCGCCTAGTTTGACTTGTCCTAGGAGAAGCAATAAGCAGTTTGACGATTCAGTCAATTTTATTAGTTTAATAGTTCTTTCGGGGTGTTTAGCCGATTGGTTACCACATTCAAATCTATGCTTGTGTGCTATTTTAATATCTTATCATTCCTTTTCAAGTAGAGGTTTGAACCTTATTTATCGATGCCGATTCACTTTATTGCGATACTTGCCGATAGTTACTTGTCGATTACATGCTATGCTGTCATTTGCCGATTGCCGATTGTGATGCATGTATTGCCTGTTTTAGTTATCGTGCGAGTATTTACTATTACGAACATGCCGATTCGTTTCTAGCCAACAGCCGAGCAATTATAAAAATCTTTTATCATTTGTTATTTATTCTCATCGGCTGCGGTTACGCATCGGCCTGTCCGGGGCCGATAGCCCAGGAATTTTACACGCGTTTCTTGTCTTTGTCGATTTGCAGGGAAAATCGACTGGTACGCTCCGGAATTCACCGCGTTCCAAGCTTGGTCCTGAACAGAGTCAAGCAAATCTCTCAGGCCGCGTGTGTGAAGCAGTGGAAGTAACATTTTACTGCCAACAATTAGAAACCACATCGATGTGCTAGAGTTATGGACTGAAGTATAGTACTTAGGGGTGAAAACGGACGATCCGACCGACCGACTGACCAAAGTCACATAAAAACCAATGTAGGCAAATATAGGATGCATCAATGGTTATTTAACACTATCCATGCCCAAATTTGTTTAAGAGATAGGATATGGGGCAAGGGATACCCCTCCGAAGTGCGAATATCATGTGATTTGATGAGAGGTTTATAACGCGTATACAGAAAAATGATGAAAATTCAAGCCATTGACATGAATAAGAGCCAAAATGTTCTTTCAACGATCAATATTTCCTTTCTTACTCTAATTGTGCCTCTATCATATATTTTTTCATCCTTGTTGCCAACCTTATGATAATATCTGTGTCCAACTCTGAACAAAAATATTGGATAATGTATGGGATTTGGAAATTATTATCCGAACTATCCGTTCTGACTCCAAATTCTAGTAAAAAAAAGGATATATGATAGGATACGGGATGGAATACTCGTTCATATCCAATCTGTTTTCACCCCTGGTACAAATGAAGGGATGTGGCTGAAATGTTTATGCCTAAATAGCTTGTTCCAAAAAGGGATAAGTGCCAGATAGATAAGACTGTAGGTTTGTAGTTCCAATTTATTTTGTTTACACCATTGAAGTAATTAATCTGCCCCGTGCTAGTTTTCTGTCCTAGATGGTTGTTTCCAGTGGCAGAAGGCAGCATCAAGCGGCTGTAGCTGCGTCTTCCATCGTTCACCGTTCTTGCTCGGGCAAGGTCACGCGCGTTGACCAAACATGGCTCCGAGGTTGCCACAGTCGTGCCTCGTGCGTGCCTGCTTGGTTGCCGGAAGCGGGAAGGAAAGGTGGGACATGAATTGGAAAAACCATAACAAAGTTTGTGGGCCATGGAAACAAGGCCTTTCCAGCCCGACCAGAAAGGGGTGGATCCTATATGGAGGGCGGGCTATGGTTAAGCTTTGATAGAACAGTGTTTAAGATTCGTGCAACGGCTCAGATTCGCGTAGGTGGAGAAGTGGATGGCTGAGAAGCTGCCACGTGTCGCTCTCTGATTGGGGCGGGTGGGAGGTCGGAGAAAAAGAAACGGATTTCAAACTTTAAACGCATTTTTCTCCTAAACCGTAAGTCCGTTTTCGAATCCGTTTGAACCTACGTGTTTGTTACAATTAATTCTACAAAATGAGATCCAATATGAATATTTTTTGAATTTTTTAAAATTCAAAATCTTTGTCAACATTTTTGAATGTACTACGTCAACATTTTTTTTGCACTATGTCAACATTTTGTTTGCACTATGTCAACATTTTTTCAAAAAATGTTGATTTCATTTTAAAAATATTGAAATAGAACTACAAAAATGTTGATTCTTCTATTTCAAAATGTTGACACTTGAACTTGGGCTGGGCTGCCTAGATTTAATGGGCTATTGGGCCGATCTATCAAATGTAAACCGTAGGACGCCCTCCATATAGGCAGTCCCCCAGAAAGGGCGCTACACGCCTTGCCGCCGCTGGTTGTCACGTGGACACCGGAACCCGACTTGGTGATAACTGTTTTAAGTATGCCGTGCGTTCGAATTTTGCCGAGGAACCGAAGCTGTTTCTTTTTTTTTTATTACACAGTATAACTCAGACACTCACAACGCACGCACACTCACCCTTATAAACGCACATACGCAAACCCTACCCCTATGAGCATCTTCGAAGACTGAGCCGGCAAATCCTCGAGATTGACGAAGTCACCACTGGCGCCTCCCTGTCGACGGCCACGTCGTCTACCGCTGAAAGCACAAAGCCGTTAAATCATAGAAAATTCGCTCCCACGGAGAGTCGAACCCAGGACCTCAAAGGTGCTATTTAGGTGCCTTAACCACTAGGCCAAGACTCCTTTCGCAACCGAAGCTGTTTCTCAGATGTTGGTCTTGCGCCCTAGAATGGAACAATGATGACATCCCCGATAAAGCGTTGGCCAGGCAAGTTTTATGTTTGAGGTGCTTGTATGCTTGCAGCATCAGAAGTTTTGAACTGACTGATTTGTATAGCATGGCACGGCGATGCGTTGTTTTCTGGTTCCGTGATTTCTTATACTTTCATTTTATCCTTTTTACTTGAACAGAGATTCTAGGAAGAAAAATTCCCATAGTCAATTAAGTTTTAAAAATGTCACCGCTGTTTCTTATACAATGATATCTGCCTTTTATGTAAATTGTGTGCTTTCATCTAGGAAGTTCGGCAGTAGGTATTTTCTGGATTATTTGTTCTTAGGCTCAAGAATTCTACTTTTGCAATCTGAGCTCCTGACTATGGAAGGTTACAGTTTCATGTATAATATAAAAAAAAATACCTTTAGGGTGTAATCTCTACCCATACTGGTGGAAATATAAATAGATAATTCATCTAGTCCGGTATTCATTCCATCTTGTAAAAGTTGATTATTATTTGGGTACGCATTTTCATTGTATTTGTCAAAAAACCGGAATTTCTTAATCAAAGTGCCAAATTCTGGTGTCGACATTATTCTCTTTTTATCTTCTGGAACTACACTGCCATGTTCAGCAGAATATGCTATGGAAATGGTCATGGATGTTTGAATATGATCCGAATTATGGGCCTCCCATGTTACGGGTTGTATTGTTTCCACATATATATACATCTTGTATGCTGCACGGGAAGTGTTGACGACTCGTTGTTATTCCCCTGCATTCGTAAACTCTTCTCATATAGTGAATATTGTGGTTTTTTCCCCCAAGGGTTTTCCACGTAAAAATCTGTGTCCCGTTTTGATCTTGTCTACGCATTATTTGCTAACAATGGAGGTATGGAAACTGCTACTAGTATGTAAACGGCACTTTGCCTGAGGTACTGATTTAATGTTGGCTCTTTTTTGTGTAGTGTACTATCATTTACGGTACAGTTTCCATATCTCATCAATTTATTGTTGAAGGGTCATAGTTCTGTTCTAAAGATTTGATAATATTAGATTTCTTTGTCCCTGACTCACTAGCTAGTGTACTATACATGAATTTGGGCATAATAAAAACTATAATTGAACTTGGGCTAGTGAACATTTTTTTTTTTCAGAACGCAACTTGGGCTAGTGGGCACATGAGACTTCGATGACATACATGAACACTCTGGTAAGACCGTTAGCCACTGATTGAGATTTTTTTCACCTTATCTGTACCAAATTTTTGTGACTCCATTTGATTGATATTTGATCGAATTTACTCTATCTTTGACTTGTTTGGCTCCGATTGGAACATGCATGTTCCATTTTTCTCACAAGGGCTCAAAAATCACAATTTAAATATAGCATATATATAGAGAGAGTAGTTTCTTATTTAATAGCTCAAATTCAAGAGCGTATAAAAATTTTAGCATCACTGGGGTATATACAAACCTACAACCTTTTATGATATACAAAATGGAACTGTGGATATCATCGTGGTGTGGGTCCAACACTAGTTGTTGATGCCATGCCAATCTGGTCCAAATCAATCTGGGCATACTGTTTCGAACGATCAGTTGCTTGATCTGCAGCATGCAAATCAACGCTTGTGGCACTGAGATTGTTTACACTTCTTTCGACTGATGAGCTATAGTAGCTCATTGCATGAGATACCTCTAGCTCCAAACACTCTTTCAGTTCCACCGCAACTTCAGTCATCGTTGGTCTCTTCCGTGATGGCTCCTCCTTGCACTGCAATGCCAACTCTGCAACCTTCCAAACAGAGTTGACATCATACTCCCCTCCCATCCTTGCGTCAGCAATGCTCGCGATATCACCCTCTGAGAGTTTCTGGCGCACCCACTGTGCAATATGGATGCTCTCAGTGTCACTTATAGGGACAGCCGGTGATTGGCCTGTGATAATCTCCAGTAACACAACTCCGAAGCTGTACACATCCGTCTTCTCACTGAGCTGTGATGTATTGTAGTACTCAGGGTCAAGATAACCCAAGGTACCTGCTGGCTGAGTGGTCACATGGGTCCTGAATTCATCGGCAAACACCTTCATGAGCCCAAAGTCAGCTATCTTCGCCTCAAGATCCGCAGAGAGCAGAATATTTCTGGTTTTCACGTCTCTATGGATCAGTGGCGGTTGGCATGATTTATGTAGGTACTCCAATCCTGAGACCAAATCAAGGAGACACTAAATTGTATGCAGTTGGTTTAGCATTAGGATAAGGTGGGAAAACATTGTAATGAGTGTTGTTTTTCTTATTATTAATTTAAATGAGCAGAAATTAAGTGCAGGGAAGTTCTACAAACCAGGTACAGGACAACATTAAACTTTAAGTATGTACGGTTTTACACAATACAAACCATGGGCAGAGTCGAGAGCAATCTTGAGACGTTGATGCCAAGTGAGGGGTGTAACAGCAGCGGACTCCCCTGTGATATATTGAGGATCATAAAAAAGGATAGTTATAAAAAGGTAAAAGCTGAAGAGAACAAAATGAAAAGGAGAAAAATAGCACATGGTTATTAGTTTTGTGAAATTTGGCTGTTAATCTCAGCTAACTATCGCGAGTGGATACTGTTAGATACATAATTCATATATAGTTTAGCAATTTCCTAAGTTCCCTAGCAGCTTCCTCTAGCTTAGTGTGTAAGTCAAGTCTTTGGGCAGCAAGGTAGAGTCAAGTCTTTAGAGGGTCAAGCTGCCATGTATTAGCTTTCAGGCTATAATAAGAGACATAAGCCCCAGCCAGCTGCAGCTCGTGGTAGCCCCAAAAACATTCAGCTTCCTCCCTTCAGATATGCTCATTCTCTAGCAGCAGCATTGCTGCAAGCTATCACTAGTTGTATTTCTAACAAATACATTCAAACAATTATGAAGATGGAAGGTGAAGTTGATCTTTTTCCCTTATGATAAGAGAAGGAAGGGGGCTTACCTCTTAGAGAGTCCTCTAGGTTTCCTCCATGCATGTATTCATATACAAGGGCCAAATGTTTCTTGTCCTTGCAATATCCAATCAAGGAAACAACGTTTCTATGATGAACTCTACCCAAGTGTTGAGCCTGTAATACGTATGAACTAATAAGACATGTTTCAATTTCAAATCTGCACATGGATAAAAAGCAGCTGGTCAGCCTACCTCAGCTAAAAACTCTCTATCCCCTTGGGAGGATGTTTTTGAACGCATTTTGACAGCTACTGGACTTCCATTCTCCAAGTAACCCAGGAACACACCACCAAATCCTCCTCGCCCTATTTCTTCTCTGAAGTTTCCTGTTATGATCTTCAACTCTTTGTAGGTGAATTGCCTATTCTCAAATATGTTTGACCGGTCTCGAGGGCTATCGAGCCTTGAGTTGTTTACCATCCACCTATCTGTAATGAAGACTGAATTGTATGAACAAAGGTTCAGTGGATGCAGATTTACTGGTTTCTTCGGTCAAATAGTACCTCGTCTGTTTCTCCTATTACGAAGGATAAGAAATGCTGCAACAAACAGTAGAGTTGCTACTAATATTGGAACAACGATTGCAATGACTAGTGCTGTTTTGCTTTTCTTGTTCTCTGACTCGCATGTGGAAGCACCATTGTTGCACAGGTTTGGGTTGTTATCAATCCTATCATTGCAGCAACACAATCTGAATTTATGAAATTTTGAAGAAAAACATGGAAATGTACTTGTTTAATTCAAGTTTATGAGTCATTTAATATTGTCCACAGACCAGCCAACTTTTTTAAATGAACTCTTGAACCATAAGGTAGCTGCATGATGCAAACCTGAACACAAGCGATCTATTATGACTTTTTTCTAGTAGGGCAGCAGGAACAAATCCACTGAGTTTGTTGCTTGACAAATCTCTGCAGAAACAAAGTAGATGTTTATAATATATACAGTGATGCATTTTTTTAGCATAAAGCGATGCCAGCTAAAAAGAAATACTTACAGGAATTCGAGTGATGGCATTTGTGCTAGAAAATCAGGAATTGGACCAGTTAGGCTGTTGTTGGACAAGTCCCTGGAGTCACAATTCTCATGAAAATTCTAATGTGGACATGGGGAATTGACACATAGAAGTCATACATTAGTTGTTACTTTAAATTTTTGTAGGTAATCGGATCAAGGATAGTGAGCAATCTAGTTTATTAAAACTTTGTAATGTTCTTTTTCGAGGAATTTGGATTCTTTTTCAACATAAATCTTGTAACGGTGGCCAACCTTCTTAATAACAACTATCATGTAAGCTGGTAATTCCAGTGAGGCGGCTATGCTTTGTGTAAAAGACTAAAAATCAGGGTGTATGGTTGCCAAGTTTTTAAGAAAAAATTCTATCTGAATATTTCAGTTATCTATGAAAGGGAGAAGTTTAGTGGGTAATCACATTCACAATGTAGAACTATAAAACTTTCTACGATGATATTTGGTGCTTACAGCCTTTTTAGCGATCTCAGATCACCAAAAGAAGCATCAACTTCACCACCCAACCCGCTAGATGATAAGATTCTGTAGCACATCCGACAGTAAATTAATACTTGGAAGCTGAAAACAAACATTGTATTTAATTATTTCAGAGCAAGTGTTTTGAATGTGTACTACTTACAGGGCTGTTACTGATGCAGAACCTGATGAAGGATAAGTACAATTCAGGCCGTCCCAAGCAAACGATTTTGGAGCACAAGGATCACCCATCCAATTTTTCTTCAATGAATACGTTTTGCGAATTGTCATCATGGCCTTGGCTATTCATACGGGACAAAAAAAAAAATTTAACTCTGAAGTTATGATTGTAAAATTGAGATCAATTATCAGTCAATGCAACGAACTCTGTGCAACCTATTTCTCTGCGAATAAAGTTTATCCATCGCTACAACAGCAACATGATGCTGATGAATGCAAGTGACTGGCAGAACATAAAGTGAAAAAGTATTTGGCAGGTACCGTCGGTATTGTTTGTTGAAAGCTCGGTCATTGGCTTTACTGAATATATCTCAAATGCATTCAGGATGGGTGGAAGAGTGGCGTCTGGCGTGGCAACAAGTGAGACAGCATGTTGGCTTGATCCCTGCACCATCGTTTTCACAACCTCTGCAGAGAGGTACTTCGGGGTGTAGAGCTGGCTGCCATTCCACGTAGCGTTGTCAACAAGGATGTCATACTGCCTCAGCGCGTTGCTTGGCAACCTCTCTAACTCAGCGAAGTAGAGCAACAGAAGGTAAGTTGCATTGTCATCGTTCAGATCCGGATCTGAGCTCCATGTGAAGTCGATGCGGGTTCCGTTCTTCGGAGTGGCAGCACTCTGCAGTATCTTGTTTGGCTTGTCAAAGTTGCTGACATTTGAGGTGTCGACAGTGGCTGAGGTTGTTATGTTTGTCCATGCAGGATCATTATATCTTTGCCAGGAACGATCGTATGGGTCAACTGGGTACCTATTGTTTTCAGAAGTTTTAACCAGTTAATGTTTATTACAAATGAAGCCCTTTGTAAGAGGCTAACAAGTATACCAAGATATGTATACATTAGCTATCATCGGATGGACAGGGAGTCCAACGATCACTCACCTCAAGAAACCTTTCCAAAAATGATATCGGTTGATACTGAAATAGGCTAACGATGGCCGGGCAAGCCTGAGAAGCAGCAACGACTGGTTGCTCGTGGCCTCCGGGTACATGGTGGCCCCGAGCGGCCTCAGCTCAAGCCCAGAT
Source organism: Eragrostis nindensis (assembly GCA_012490785.1). NCBI lineage: Eukaryota > Viridiplantae > Streptophyta > Magnoliopsida > Poales > Poaceae > Eragrostis > Eragrostis nindensis. Next base: position 33,910 of record JAAXCT010002745.1, read on the forward strand.
ATTAATGGGGTACCCAACCCTGTATTCACCAAGCACACCTGTACATGCATATATCAATTATATATGGTGACGCGATTAAGATGCTGAATGTATTTTCCAGTAAAGTTCATCCGGGATTCTAAATTTTTGTCATAGTGCCGCTTAGTAGGTCAAGAACTCTGAAAGTGCAGCTCTGGTTCCTGCAACTATTTATGTGGTTCAATCCGGGTCTGCACATCTTTTCCTAGTGCCGACATGACTCTCAAATGGAGGAATATCATAGACATTGTACAAGAATTTCACTGAAAATAATTTAGTTCATAGGAAAAATGTGGAATTGAGTAAACATTCTGCAATCTAAAGGGGGCCTAATAAATTCTGTGTTTGTATGTATCTCGGTGCATCTTTGCACCTTCTTTCTATAAAGCTCTGACACGCAAAGCTTTTGCGTGTTCACAAAAAGAAATATTACTATTAGTTCATCGCATTAGATACTAATGTATATTCGTGCCACCTCAGCACTTTTCCCTGCAATCATGATAGCTTTGGTGCTTGACATGCAGCTAGCTGGTAACCGCACCCGTACATTTGATTTTTTTCTAATCTGTGAGACACCAACGAAATAAGTTATTATATCAAGCGCTTTTAGACTGTTGGTGGGGTAATTTTTTTGAGTGATGCTATACACCCGACGGCCGTGTGCGTCTGCATTGTACGACCGCTTCGGCTCATGTGCATTCAGAGAAGCAAATCACGACTTAATGAAAACGTTAATCACCATTACATGCAAATCACGGTCGTACACGGCAGCCGCACAAAGGAGTCGTGTGTATATCAATTTTTTTTTTGTGATTGTGTCAGTAGGTAAAACCCGGAAATTTGTTGCAGTTTGATATTTACCATAAGCTGGTAATCTTAGGAGGGACCGTTTTGTTGTTGTTTTCTTTCGGTATCAGAAGAAAGAGATTGGGTGATTCAAAATATCCAGCACTCTACATCTTAGTTGGATTGCAAATTATATTTTGTCATGTTGGATACCCTGAGATCGAGTCATATTCTGAAACATTATCTATGTGATAAAGTCTATCGAGCGCTTGTACGCCCTCAAGCCACAGCGCGTTCTCTTCACACTCACTGCATGCATGACGTCAGCACATTTATTACTTAAATTAGAAACTTTAAAATACTATATCTCTTACATATGACCTTCGTTTTCGATTCTGTTTTCACCATTGTGCTCTACTCACTGAGACGAACAAAACTAGATCCCCACTTTTATATATTTTGAAGATTTTTTTTATAACATAAGTTGCTACTATCTTTGCAAGAAGTTACTACTATCTATATAACACAAATTGCTACTGCATGCTAATATTAAAATGAACTATGTTATCTTTGTGTACAAGTTACTACTCATATTATGTTAAGTATACTAAGTTATATTGAAATTTACTATAAATAGATTATATTAGTAGCAACTTTAGTTTCACATTTTTATAAAAACCCAATCTACATGGTTTACTATATAACAACTTTTTCAGCGTATTATGATAGAAACTAATGTAATACATAGTGCGAAAATTTTTAACCTATTATGTAATGCTTACTTATGTTATATATTGTGTAACAACAATATATTTTATGATAGCAACTTATGTATATATAAGTTTATATACAAATTGATACACATGTATACTCCTACCACCATAGTAACAGAAGTTACTACCTTTTGTACTTGGTATAACTTTCAAATTATTAGTATGCTCAATAGTCCATAACAAAAGTTGCTACAATCCTTATCACACAAATTACTACACATTTTTTAAAGTTGCCATGTAGCAACTTATGTTATAAACATAGTAGTAACTTCTGTGATATTGTAGTGCACGTAAAAAATATTTAGAACATATGCAAGTGGGATCTAGTTTTGTTCGTCTCGTCACGTAGAGTACAGTGGTGAAAACGGAATCGAAAATAGATGTCGTATGCGAGAGTTATGGCATTTTAAAGTTTTGAGATAAAGCAATTAATGCGTTCACACTAACACAAACGGAGACACATATATACTGGCTGGTCTGTTTTTTAAGACACGTGTCCAGGTTTGAGAGGGGTCGCTCGGTATGATAACGCGCGTATGGACGCGCAGTAACGGGTCCTGTGATAAAATATTGATTTTGTTTGAAACCTGAAAATGCTTAAAGAAGGTCGGATGGTTGACTATTGATAAATCTTATTGGCCAAGTTATTTAGAGCCAGTTTGAAATTAAACTATCTATAACCTCCCAACTAACAGTAAACCATTTGCGCATCTTCAGTAGGTAGTCTTTTCCATGAAATTGGAAATTGAGTGCAAATGGAAATTGAGTGCAATGGTACAAACATGCAATTTCACCCGTCTGATCGTGATATAAAGGTTCTTGTTCCTTCCATAATCCCACCTGTGGTCTTTTGGAAACACCTTCCCGATTGTCTATTTTTATTTTGGAAATATTTAGAAGGAACAAGAGCCTTTAGGTCACGATCAGATGGATGAAATTGCATGTTTGCACCATTGCACTCAATTTCCATTTGCACTGAAATTTTCCCCTGGTTGGATTGGGATGTCGGATCTTCGTGCATTCATTTTATTTGATGCGAGAGTGTGCATATGTGTATATGAATATTCGAAAGATAATGTAATGTTAATAATCATCCATCCAACAGACATTAAGCATATTACTATACGTGTATGTGTGAGCTTTTTATATGCAGCGTATTTGGCAAAATAAGTATCAGTAATCATCCATCGGGACACTAAGAGCAACTTAACTTACAATAAGTCAGCAGCACTCCAGCACCATATATTTGCATCTTTTTACACCATAAATTACCACTTCCAATCTTTCATATATGATACTGTTTATGTCAACTTTGAACCAACCAATGCAATATGATACATAAACAATTGGTGCGGGACCATTTTAGATCAAAGGATGGTCTTTTGGGGGCTACAATAACGCGGAAATATTTCCAAGCGTTGGTAGTTGTTCATTAAAATTATTTTTTTTGACCTTTTCTTTCCATGGAAAGGTTGCCAAGACACGGATATAAACTTTGATTAGGGTCTTTTTTTTGTCTTGCGGCCTTGTACACTTTATATAAACTTTTACAAAAAATAATAGAAAAAGGTAGGAGACTCCCCTGCGGTTTGCCTAAAAGAGACATGGATATAAATTTATCTTTTCACAAGGGAAATATAAATTCAAAGGAAGGAAATTAACTAATTCAAGATAACTATGCCCAGAAGTAATTAGCAAGGCCTCGTTGTGCTAGTGGCTTGCTGCTAGTAGTTTTCTTTTTTCTGTTTGTTTCATGTTCTTACTGCTAGGCCATGGGGTCTTTTGTAACAGGTTGTAACTCTTTTTTTTTAATGGAATATGTGCTCCGTACGTTCTCGAAACAAAAATGTGAATCTGGCCAAGTCTCTCACAAGCGGAGTGTGTATGTGTGCATGTGTGTTTATAGGAATGAGTACGCACTGAAGGAAAAACAGGAAGTCTAACCTGCAAGAAATCGGCCAGCGCTACTGTCACCGCCTCGATGACATGCCTGACAGCAACGGCGGTGATATTCACGGTGGTCCAACGGTTCACGCCGATGTAGATGTCGAAGACCGGGCGCCTGTTCAGGCCGTCGTAGTCGCCGTAGTAGAATCTGGCCCTGACGAGGTACCGGCGACCCGGCGTGACCGGCCGGAGCGTGTAGCAGTTCCGGGCACCGTCGGGGAAGTACCGAAGGTTACGGTACAGATCGGCCCGGTCCGGGTTGTCGTGTGGCGGTCTGACATCGGCGTTGCGCCCGGCATCGGTGAAGTCGGCGTCGGAGAGATATCGCAGCCCTCGCGTGGACTGGTCGGAGTAGGCCTGCTCCGCGCCGCAGTCGATGCTGATGAAATCTGGCAGTGGAAACGCGATCAGCTAGCGCATAGCTTGGACTCGGCTCGAGGAAGGGGAGAGTTCGATCGTGAAGAAGAAGCTAAGTTACCTGGAGAATCGGGTTGGCCATGGATAATAGTGATAAGCTCCGATGATGCTGCCAACCATACGAGGCCCAAGAACTGTAGAGCAGTGGATGCCGCCATCTCTCTCTCTCTCTCTCTCTCTCTCTCAATATGTACTGGTTTTTTGAACAATCAGTACGGTTTATGTACAGGTTGTACGATCGATCGTAGGAAAAAGCAACAAACGAATGTTCGCCGTACATATGTGCCTGCACTTGGTCAATGTCCGACATCACACGGGTTGGAATGGTCGATAAGTGATAAGTTTTAAAATTATCCTGGGACGAATTCGCGCTGATCAAACTCAAGTTCCTAATTAGCTGATTATTGGGTTGTTGGAAGCTAAACTACTCATGACACGTCAAGATCGACCTGCCAACTCGCGAGTATCAGGCAACCAGAATGCGGAAATCAAGTTTTGCGACTGTCCTGACGTACGGCCGCTCACCCTAGCCGCAGATGCGCTTCAAGATTCGGACTATGCAAACCGTTGAGCTGACGGCGTAAGCCTCTTCCGTCATCTTCTTCGTTTTGCTCCAAGCCTCCAGCACCAAATGTCCTGACCAACTCTCGCCGGCGCTGCTCTCCGCTCCCTGCTCCCTGCGTCGGCTGCTGGGCGATGAGCTCTATTCCAGGCGCGACGAAGAGCTCCAGACTGTGAAGCTTGTTGGCTCAAAACAGGCATATGCCGTAGAACGGTCTCTTCCTCGCATACATTTTGCGCCGCATGTCGGAGCCAGGCAGTACAATATCCAAAAAAAAAAAGAGAGTACTATGTTCTTAGTAGTAAATTAAACTAGCGCACATTTTGCACCGCCCGGCCGTCCGCAAACCCCAGGCCAGAAGCAAATGAGTCGCCACCTGTACTGTATGTCTGTATCTAGGCCGCATCTTTATTATCGGCCCGCACGGCCGCGCGCGCCACCTGTGAGTGTGATTTGGATCAGGGAGCTGGGCGTTCGTGGGTGGCACGAGATCTCTAGCTTGCGGCGCCGTGTCCCCCCTAGATCGACTGCTTAGATAGAGTTTAGGACACGCCGTATTCCCTGATCAGATGATAAAGACATTAAACAAAGCACCGGGGGGGGGGGGGGGGGGGGGGGGGGTGGTTAAACCGTGGATCCAGCACGTGACGCCACGCCCAACCCGTGCGTATGTTAGTTACTGTATCTATCACAGGGAATGAGAACCAGGCACACGGTATCTGTACGTGTCTCCGAGGCTCCAATTCCCATCACAGCATCATCAGCACCGGCCACTCCAGCACCACCAGGTGGGTTTTGATTTCCTCCGATCCTGCCAGTCCGCGCCGGCGTTCGTGCGTGCAGGCTGGCGGGCGCCAACCGGAGCTTGCTTCACCAGCCGGCCGGCCTTTCCAAACGGCAGCGGCGGCGACAAGGACCCGTAGCTTACGTGTGGCACGCGCGCCGGTTGTCGTGAGTAGTTTAGCTTCCAACAACCCAATAATCTACGACAACCGGAGCTTGCTTCACCAGCCGGCCGGCCTTTCCAGGCCTGGAGCGCTTCGTCGCGCCTGGAATAGAGCTCATCGCCCAATAATCAGCTAATTATTATTAGCAACTTGAGTTTAGCTTGATTTCCGCATTCTGGTTGCCTGATACTCGCGAGTTGGCAGGTCGATCTTGACGTGTCATGAGTAGTTTAGCTTCCAACAACCCAATAATCAGCTAATTAGCAACTTGAGTTTGATCAGCGCGAATTCGTCCCAGGATAATTTTAAAACTTATCACTTATCGACCATTCCAACCCGTGTGATGTCGGACATTGACCAAGTACAGGCACATATGTACGGCGAACATATGTACGCAAACCAATCCACATGGATCTCCCCTGCCACGCCGTCACGCCATCATCGCTAACCGTCTTCACTGGTAAGGAGGAAGGTGTTGGCGAGGCTAATGATGCGCTGGCGGCAGAGGGGCTTGCCCAATGGTTGGGGAAACGCGAGGGGGGCTACAGTCTGACCTCTTCTAAGGGGAAGACTTAGTTTGTTTCTACATCCATCCTAGTATTGTAGAACAATCAACCTGAAAAATTGGTTCTTCCTTGGGTACATATTCTCATGGCATAGTCAAAGAGCTCTAGTCAAAAATCTGCCAGTTGGCACTGCCCTGGTGTTCATTACATGCTAGGGACGTTGTTACATGCTGGTATTGCAAATATCTATTTTCCGATCAGCATTTTTGCGTCAGGTAACTGATGCATTCTCTCTTTTTTCAGTATTGTACTCCCGTTTTACCTCAACACCTCTTCATATATTACAGAACATAACAAAAATTATAATGCACTCGTGACTTATTTATAAACTATATAGACCCTTAATTAACAATATAGTCATGGCGAACGACCTATACGGCTTCCTGATAGAACGCCTACCTATTCCAACTCGAGCATGGCTTGATCTTGTTGTCTGGGATAACCACTTGATTGAGGTTCACTACGTAAATCCTGACTTGTTACACTGAGATCGTTTGCACTGCTTGGGACTGAACTACAGTAGCTTAGTGCATGAGACACCTCCAGATCCAAACATTCTTTCAGCTCCACCACAACATCAGTCATTGTTGGTCGTTTCCGTGATGGCTCTTCTTTGCACTGCAGAGCCAACTCTACAACTTTCCAGACATAGTTGCTATCATACTTCCCTCCCATTCTCGGGTCTACAATGTTCATAATGTCACCCTCTGAGAGCTTCTGGCGTACCCATAGCGCAATGTGGATGCTCTCGGTGCTACTTATAGGAACTGCTGGCGGGCGGCCAGTGATAAGCTCAAGTAGCACGACTCCAAAACTGTATACATCACTCTTTTCACTTAGCTGGGATGTGTGGTAGTATTCAGGGTCTAGATACCCCAAGGTACCTGCAGGCATAGTGGTGATGTGGGTCATGAATTCATTGGCAAACGCTTTCATGAGCCCAAAGTCAGCTATCTTTGCCACAAGGTCTGCAGACATCAAGATATTCCGAGTTTTCACGTCCCTATGAATCAGTGGCGGCTGGCATGATTTATGTAGATACTCTAATCCTGCATCCACATCAAAGGAGTCAGTAATTAAAGTGTCCACAATTAATTTTAGTATTAGTCTAAGAGGAGGATCTGTATAAGCTGGCCAAACTTTGTAACGTGTTTTTTTTTCTAAACTATTTGATGCAAGTAGATAGTAAAAGCATGCGAGTTCTATAAACAACACATGAACTAGTATTGTACAGTTTCAGGTATGAACGATTTTACGAACCATGGGCTGAGTCTAGAGCAATCTTGAGACGTTGATGCCAAGTGAGGGGTGTAGCAGCGGCTGCTTCACCTGTGTGGACGATCAAAAAAAGGTGTTATAGCATGGTAGGGGAGAAGGATAAGAAAAGAGCACGGGATTTCCCAAAATTATGATAATCTGAACTCGTTGTCATTTCGAAAGTGCCCTTGTCAGGAGAACATAATAATAATATTGATTAGTAATGTGGACACTGGACACATGAGCGGCAGATTCACAGTTGAGACTTGAAATGATACGAGTAACAAATTAACAGTGGATCAATAGATGTGGCCCAACGCTCTTTATTTTTTTTAAGTTGTCTCACTGTCAAATCTCCCAGTAACTGAAATTAATGATTATGTCCTTCTGACCAATATCCTGGGAATGTTGGATCATTGTTTGATGGAATTATTAAAGTCAGCAGTGGGAGGAATAACACTTTCAACTAACCATACACGTTGAGCTTCCCTTACTAGGAGGGGGAGGGTGGCTTACCTCTTAGACGATCCTCTAGATTTCCTCCGTGCATGCACTCATATACAAGGGCCAGATGCTTCTTGTCCTTGCAATTATCCAATCAAGGAAACCAGATTTCTGTGATGAACTCTGCTCAAGTGTTGAGCCTGCAAGAAGAATTAATAAGGCATTGGTTCCAATTCCAAATCTTCCCAAAGATGAAAAACATGATGCTCAGCCTATCTCAGCTAAAAATTCCTTATTCCCTTGAGATGATGTTTTTGAATGCATTTTGACGGCAACTGGGCTTTCATCCTCCAAATAGCCCAGAAATACACCACCAAAGCCTCCTCGTCCTATTTCTTCTCTGAAGTTAGCTGTAATGTCCTTCAACTCCTTGTAGGTGAACCGTCTGTTTTCAAATATGTTTGATATGTTTCTAGGGGTATTAAGCCTCGAGCTATTTGCCACCCATTTATCTACAAGCAAACCAGATATTATATGAACAAGTTTCGAAATGCAGTTTAATTATTAGTTTCCACGATAAATTGTTACCTCCTCTCGTCCTCATTCTACGAAGGACGAAAAATGCTCCAACAAACAGTAGAACCACTACTGCTATTGGAACAAGTGTTGAAATGACAAGTTTTTTGTTGCTTCCCGCCCCACACATTGAAGCACCATTATCATATAGTGCGTTGTTATCAACCCTAACATTGGAGTAACATAACTTGACTGGATAATATTTAGAAAAGATTAAATAGGGTAATGTATTTGTTTGATTAAAGTTGCAGGGGCTATTTACTACTAATTTATTGTCCATAAAAAATGATTGTGTTTGCATAATAATTCTCAAAAGAAAATCATGAATTATATGATCTTTAGAATGATAACATATATATATATATATATATATATATATAATATATATATATATATAGGACTACTATTTAGCACCTAGGGTGCTAAATAAGCTATTTAACACCCCGGTCGCACCACCCACCGACCCACGCAGCCTAGTCGCACCAGCGACCCATCAAACGATGTAGCCAACCTACTGGTTTAAATCCCACAACCATAATCTTTTTCCAACCATAAAAAGATTTATCCCTCTCGCGCCCACAACCTCACAGCCATAAAAGATTGAAGTTTGACACTCACAACCACAACCATCAACGTGAAGTAAAAATTGGAACCGCCCTCTCTCTCTCTCCACACAATTTCAGATCTCCATCCGGCGATTCGGCGGCGCTCCCCCGAACAGTTGCTGTAGCACCACCAGAGATGGGTGCCACGGTGACCTGCGATTCGGCGGCGGGTCTTGGGGCGCCGGTGGCCGTCAGTCTCGGCTCCAGTGTGCGAGGCATCGACGAACGAGGCGGGGCGCGTTGACGTAGCGCAGGGGCGATTTCCGGTTCCTCGATCCGTTTTCAGCCTTCATCCCCGTATACGAGCAAGCAAGAGGCCGCCTTCACCTCTGGATTTCTATGCGGTCAGCATGCACTTCTCCTCTGGACGTGATTCAGTTTTTCTAGTTCCTTTGATTCATGGATTTTTTACGGAGCAGCTTATGTTGTAGTGAATTGTGTGGATCGGTGGCTTGATCTGTGGAGTCCATGAATCCACTACACCGGTTAGCGTCTCTCAGTTCCTTGTATATATGCTGGATTCCTTAATTTGATGTCTTGATGAATGGATTTGGTTCCAGGTTCAAGCTTAGCGCTTGTTGATGTGTAAGTGTACGGTTTCTAATGAAAAGGGGTGGTGATGACCAAGAGGCCCTTGATGAGATCTGAGGTTTGAAGGCGTCCAAGATCCATAGTGCAGGTGATAATTTCAATTCTCCTCGTCTTTTGAGAGCTGTGAGGCATTGTCAGCCGGGTTTTGCATTCCAATATCCTGAATTTGATTTCTGTGTTTTTTTTTATATTTCACCAACTAATGGATGTAAATAGCTAGATCTCAGAATTTGTTATGATTCATTGTGGTTGTGAATAGCTAGATTTTTATTTGTTATTTTGCTTAATACTTCACATGTGGTGAACCAAGTGTATATCTGCAGGTAGCATGATAATTCAGTCGATAGTTTCACTACAATACTTTTTTAGTTTCTTATCATAAGGTGCTCATTCATGCCAACATTGCAATACTTGGTGAAATAACAATCCGTTTAATTTTTAAATAATGATGGGTGAATTTTACCAATGGCTGACAATGAAGCAGCTGCATGTGATTGCATTAACTCTCCAATAACTTGAGGGGTGGTTGTATGACCGTAGCATATATTTTGAAATACCTAGTGATAGGATTTTGTTCTGTTTCTTGCTGAGAATACAGGAGATTGATAGACTCATCCACAATATTTTTATTCAGGCTTATTGCAGTTCATCCATCAGTTTATCTAACATTCCCTACAATTGTGTTCAATGACGTCGGCGTCATAATCAGGCATATAAATCATCTGGCTTAATTTACATTTTACTTGTGCATGTCTCTTTCATGTGATACCATATCCTGAGGCGTTGTCACTGCCAAGCATGTATCCTCCTAACCAGACCACTGTTCTCATTTGTACTTGGATCTGCGCGTCATCCCCAACCATAGAATATATTGATGCTAACCTTATTATCTAGTTGTGAAGTAGTACAATTTTTGTTAAGGTGCCATGCGATATTCAATTTGGTGATCATCTTGTTCATGTATCACTGAGAAGTCGAATCATGTAATATCTGGATGAAAGCTAGCAAGATGCTACATATCTTCCTACAGACCAAGGTTTGTATTTTTGCATTCCTGTTTTTGTGTTTTACTCCCAGATATTTTTTGTTCCTTGATGTTTTGAACTAACAATTTTCATTTAATACTTTGAGTAATCAAAGAACACACGGCTATTGTTTTTTGCATTTATCACTCCTGATATAAGATTTATTTTTGTAATTTGCTATATGTTAATCTGTTGTTCAATAAACTAGTGCGCACTTGGTGCTTAATAACTCTGTAGCAGGCCTTCATATTCTTGTTTAAATTTTGACCTTTTTCATAGCTTTTAGTTTCTACTTTTGTATATCATCTTTGTTTTGATTATGCGGGAAGTGCGAGAGTATCAGCGACAAATCAATAGGCATAGTTAAAATGTTATTGCCACTGCTTCCACAAGCTTGTAAAAGGATCCAGAGGATATAGAGCAAAGCTTGTGCTTCTGCAGGCTTGTACCCCTCCCCAGGTGCCAAATAAGAATACTTCCATCCCCTAATGGTGTGTTCTATTTAGGATAGTGTTCCAATCTGACATAAATCAGCTGGCTAAATTTATGTTTTACTAGTGCATGTTTCTTTCGCATCTAATTTTGTATATTATCATTGTTGCTACCTTTCCGGGAAGTGCAACTGTCAATAGGCATAGTTAAAATGTTATTGCCACTGCTTCCACAAGCTTGTAAAAGGTGATATATTCGGTTTGAATCGTGAAAAGAATGTTGTTTCAGAGCATCAGCGCTACACTGTCTTATTCATCTTTATCTCATTCATGGACACCTCAGGAGATCGGAGCAAGATGGGACCAAAACCACTTGTGCTGTTGAAGCCTGGATCCTCTCCATATCATGTTACCTGTTGTTTTACAGATGCTAACAATAATAATGTATGGTCAACGGATGTAATATGCAGAGTCCAGCAATTATAGTCCATGTAAAAAATTATACAGTATACGTTATGGTTTGGGATCAATTCTGTGTTTCAGTTCAAAGCATTGTTTAAGACAAACAAATCAGATTCATGTTTTTACGCTTTGGCAATCTATTTTGCAAGTGTCATCACTTACCAAGTTGCCCTCTTCAATCTTGTATTGAGCGCTGGATCCACCTCTGTCCATGAATAATTAATTTACTCAATCAAATGTCCTAACAGCCGACGCACCCTTATCCGCTGAAGTAGGAACCGAACCAATTAAAGAATAAATGTTTTATTATGGCTTGGTTACACGATGAAGACACGTTCCTTGATCAAAAGGTCCTAGAGTACGGTTGTGGGCTTGTGGCCCGAAACGGCAGTTAAACCGTCAAATTTTATGGCAGCGGACGTTCTCCTGATCGAAACATGGATGTGGAAATATTTTATGGTTGCGGGAACCAGGTTCACAGCTTTGTACGGTCGCGGGCTGCTCCCCGGACCTTCACCTGGTCAGTCTTGCGGGTGGGCTGCCGCGCTAAATATAATTTAGCGCCCTGAGTGTTAAATAGCGGGACCCTATATATATATATATATTATATATATATACGACTGCGCTAATTGGCGCGCTGCGCGCTGAATATTATTCGGCGCGCTGGCCAGCCCACTGACCAGCTCTGCCAGCCTTGTGTCAGAGTAGTATATCTCAGGTTATTCGGTACTATATCTCGGGTCATCAGGTGGTATATCAGGGAGATAAGAAGGCCACCCATGTGAGATGTCATTTTCAATGGCAGTTGTGTGTCAGGTTGTCAGTATGTCGACATCTCCTGTCAGTATGTCGACATTTCAGCCCGTTTGGCACTCAACTTGATATACAACTCAGAACATAGCGATATATTCTCAGTTCAATTTGAATCTGGACACACTTGTGAAAAAAATATATGTTTTTAATCAAAATTTTATAGTAAATTTTATAGTAAATATTATTTTCTTAATTCACAACTGCAGCGATATACTATCATCAGACTTGATTGATATACAATGGAGAACGCATGGATATATAATCAGAATAATTTGAACACACAATCCAATTATGAGCCACACTTTGATTTTTCTTACCGTATCTTGCACCCGATATTCATGAACTTTGAGATATACATTCCAGAGTATACAAATATACCGTTATGAACCATATACAATTGAAAACATTGTGAGATAATCTTTGAGCATTTTGAACACAGAGTGATATACATCAGTTTTTTACTGCAAACTTAGTGAATATAAGCCAGGTTTTTTAATATAATATGAATAAATGCTTCGAGTACATAGATAATTAGATATACTCCAAACTACATTGTTCCCGAGCCAATACTTCTATTCGTCAACCGATATACTACTCTTGCAACCGAGTGAAAGGATCAAGGGGGAGAGAGGTTTGTGGGGTAGGTGGGGTGGGTAAGAGATACTACTGTTCCTTGGCCGATATACAACTCTCGCAACCCCATGCAAAGGTCATGGGGGAGGGGTAGGAGGGTGGGTTAGGCATATACAACTGTTCCCGAGCCAATGTACTACACTCGCAATCCCAGGGGAGGTGTGGGATAGGGGGTGGGTTACCCATATACAGCTATTCCTCGGCCAATATACTACACTCGCAACCCCGTGTAAGGGGCAGGGGGAGGTTAGTGTGGTACAAGGGTAGGTGGGTTATGCATATACAGCTGTTCCTCAACCAATCTACTACTTTCTTCATTCAAACATAAAAAGGACAAGAAAACAAGTTGTATATTCCAAACTACAATGTTGTATCAGTCATTTCACTGCTATACATTCAGGCCACGTAGCTATAAAATCCCCCATTTGATTTCTCTTTGCTTCAAAGTGTTGTATATTCCAAACTATATAGTTGTATACATGTATTGCACCTAGACAAGCTATACATTTTCCACAATTTTAGTACACCTTGAGAGCATAATCTATAATCTCTAAAGCTGAAGATCATCTCTGAAATCTGCAAAACAAAAATGGAACGCTCAGACCCCAAAATCTGCAGAAGAAGAAAGAAAAGAATGATTCCAAGAGAGAAAGAAATCCAAAAAAAATGACACGCAAGCACTAGCAAGCCTGATGCTAGAGTAGTAGCTAGTAGCTAGCTTCTTCCTGGAGGAGCACAATCTCCACTCGAGCATCAGCTTTCCTCCGAGCATCAACAAAATAATTAAAAAAAAACACGATTCAAGGTGCTGGAGGATCAGTTCAGCAGCTCTGCCTCTACGAGCCGCTCCTTGTTCGCCTCCCACAGAACTGACTTGCCGCAAGAAGTCAACGAAACCTCCCTCGGCACCAAAGATTCGCCTGCTGTTCTTATACTACAGCTGCGCAGGAGGCAAGTTCTAAAAAATCGAATCAATTTGTTGAGGAGAAAGTGCATCTAATGAACCGTGAGCGACAGACAAGAAAACAAATCGCTCTGAGGCATCAAGACCCAGTAGAAAAAGGAGGAAAAAAGAGGAATAGCACATCCATCTGCCGCTTCCTTGCCGGAAGCTTGCCTTGCTTGCTAGCGGCTGCTGCTGCACTAGCACAAGGAGGCAAGCTCCAATTCCTGCTTCAACCGTGCAAAATCTGTGAGGTCTCACGCATCAAATCCAGTAGTAAAGGGGAAAAATGAATGATTTGGGGAGAAACAAAGGAGCCAAAAAGAAAACTCAGATGCACATTGGGAAAATCTTCAGATCTTCAAAGCCAAAATCAAATCGATTTCTTCAGGTCATGCGGCAAGCAGGCAAGCGAATAAAAAAGAAATTTGGCTCCTATTGGTATTTCTTACACCAAACAGAAAACACCACCTTAGGCTGGTTAGGCCTAGAGTGAATATTCCCGGTTCGGCGCCAGAAATACCTGGGGTTAAGTTACTTGCTTAGGATACATAATAATTCACAACTAGCAACGAGTGCCAGATATGTATTATTAGTATTTAATCATAAAAGATAATCCGCAAAGGCACGGATAACCCGTTGTAGCATTTCACCCGAGAGTATTCCAGGGTATCGTTATTTATATTTCCCAAAGGAAGACGTGGTGACAAGTGTGTACTTATACTCATGGTGTTACAAATGATAGATCATAACCAATATCCAAATGCAGGGGTAAGGCAATTATGGATAGAGGATAGTGCGACACACACAGCAGGCATTTCCACTCTCTGATAAAAGGCGAGAGGCGGCTCTAAGCTAGACTAAGGTTAAGTAAGAAGAACTGCTACTCCAATGTACATCGTCAAGTAGCGTGCATAGCATCTACCTATAGCCTAAGCTGCACACAAGCCAAGACTAAGCTGTTCTACTTGCCAAGCCATCATCGGGGAGATCCAGCGATCAGAGTCTGCCCCAATCTCCGGACATTTCATATATACTCCTACGCCATACCCGAACGTGGAGGATTACAAGGGACGGACAGGGCTGTCACCACCTGCCGCCTACCTCTACAAACCGTGGGGCACGAACACGCATCCAAGGATGGAAAGGAAGCCCTAGCACCATGCTAGCGTAACTAACCACAATCTAGATCCCTCGAGGCACCTCGCAAGGCGATAAACCTAGAGCACTCTTGCAAGACAATGGACCCGATGACTAAGCAAAAGGAACAACTAGGTCTAGCAAGCGATTATTAGACAAAGGATCAAAGCTAGCACTACGTTAAGCATAGGCGTTCGTCGCTCAAGAACGAGCGACGAACGATGAACGATGAAGAACGATCATCGTTAACGATGATCGAGTATGAACGAACGACGAACGAACGATGAACGATCATGAACGAACATCGATGAACGATGAACGAACGATGAACGAACATGAACGAACGAAGAACGTTCATCCAAGATCAAGGGATGAACGATGAACTAGCATAAGCACATAACTACTACAAGAACGATGATATTCCATTGATAAAGAAATAAGTCTTACAAAGAGAGTAAAAGGATACAAGGGATATACCCCAAACTCTCCAAGGGACTTGGGAGCCAAAAGGGAGCCCAACTACTCAGCCTAAGCCTAACTAGAGAGCCCCTAGCTCTGGATGTGTGGAGGAGGGAATGAGCCTCTTGTGTTGTGTGTCTTCCAAGGGGAGGGGGTACCCCTTTATTTATAGCCCTCAAAGGCGGTGGAATTGAGGCGGTTCCGTAGGTCGGTGGCATTGGCATTGATTGCAGGTGGAACCGACCTCCTGAAGTCGGTTTGCAAACCGCCTTAGAAAGATGGACCCAGGGGGGCCACCTGGCAGGTCGGCCGACCTAGGTATGGGGTCGGCCGACCTGGCCCTGGCCCCCCCTGGCTGGGCTTTTGCAGGTTGCCTCCCCTCGGCCTTTTAGCCTCTTTTCCAGGTGCGTGGCCTCAGTTGATATTCGGGTGGTTCTGGGCCTTAATCCTTGAATTATATTCCGCGGCGAGCGTCGGTTGATGGACGTGTTGGAATCGTCGCCTTGGGCCTTGTTTACACCTGGAAATCCCTGTTTTCCACCTGCCACATCCAAATCTAGAGGTACACGTGGAAATAGGTTATTTGATAACAAAATGCAAGTAACAAGTGTTAGTTCTTCCTTATTTATAGAGCTAATTGACGGTCAAAAACTGGGTCTAAGGACCGTCAACAACTCCCCCAAGCTGTCCTCCTGCTCGTCCCGAGCAAGAAGTAGGACTTAGGATGTGATCAGGAGTTGCTACACAATGTTTCATATCTCATGGTACCATGCAAACAACAAAATACTCTCCTTTGAGTTGAAAAAAGTTGGCATGGTAACTCACCCTTTACCTTACTCCTTATGGGGGTATGACTTTTTCCTTGTCTTGGGCGGTTGAGAGATAGAACGGTTTAACAGAGCACCAATCACTTGTCCATTGTTTGACTTTTATCTTCCGGAGGTTTTCAAAAGTTTTGAAATAAAAGTAAAGTTCCTCAAATGATGCTCTCGAATCGCTCAATAAGTGTATATTCCTCACCAAGGCATTATTGTGTTGCCTCTTTGTCATCCTACTTCTAAGGCTTGTATGTGGAGTTCAAGGTAGGGATGATATGAGGCATACTTGCATCACACATATTGCTGAACCAAAAGAGTGGATCCATGGAGAATGCAAGTCATACAACCTTGATCAAGATGTGCATGTGTGTATATGGTGGTGGTGAGGTGGAAGAACTATATCCTTTTTATTTGTTTCCTCTCTCTCTCTTTTTGGATTTTTGAAGAGAACATGGCTATCTTTCTTTCTTTCTTTTTCTCAACATTTTTCTTTTTTCCCCTTTTTTCATCATGCTCTACTTTTGTATGAGCAGGGGATTATTCTTTTTCTTTCTTTTGCATAGCCATGTCTCCAATGATAAATTTTGAGAGAGAGTAACAATGAATTTTTGGAGTATTTATTTTGGTGGAAAGTGTGGTGGTATTGCTTAACTTCCAGTGTAGAAGTTTAGCATGCGAGGTGGAGTGTACGTGATCTTGATCAATGAGAGTATGACAAGCTTCTCACTAGGGTCACACAATTTTGATAAAGCTCAATGCAAGGACAAGCAGCATATGTGTAAGGGTTTGCAATGTAAGAACAACATATGGCTTTGGTAGGAATTTTGATCATTGAGGAACTTTATCATTTTTTTGTATTTTGTAAAATAAAACTCCGAAGTCAAGTCTTACTTTGAACAAGATCATAGCAGCCCTATTTGTACCATATCATATCTCACAACAACTTAGACTTAGATCAAGCACTATGCAGCCCACAAGTTTCAAGTTCTAGGTAAGCATAAGCCAAAAAGTCTCAAAACTTGGGAGAACACTAAGTTGTGACTAGGTACAAACAAGAGATAAAACAGAGCAACTATTCATCATCTCAACATAAGGAAAGCTAAACACTCATACTCGCATATAAAGAGAAACTACGAAAAACTAGAAACCACACTAAAGACTATTTTTGTTCTTTTTAGTTTTGTCATTTTTATTTTATTTTCAGATTTATCATTTTTTTGGTATTTTTTCATGAGAGGTGCAAGAACAAGCAAACAAAGAAATAAAAGGATACAAGTTGCGATACATGATATCTTAGCGGGGGGTATGGCATCCCCCCCCCCAAGCTTGTTCTTGCTCATGGGTGATGTCGAGGATCGAACCCGGTGTGGCGAAAGTAAGCCAACATATCGGCCTGGCCCTGCGCGTCATGTTGGTGAGGTTGGTGAGCTGGGCACTTGTTTTCTTGCCACTGATGGGTCTGCAGGACGTGTTGGTTGAGAGTGTACTCAATGTCCTCTCCTCGAGTCTCGATGCGTCCCATTTGCTCGGTGAGCGCATTCATTTGCTGCTCAAGATATGGATCACGAGCTGCAGACGAACGCCGCCCACCGGCCGCCGTGGTGAGTAGGACGTCGAATCGGAGGAGATTTCCTTCCATTGCGCGCGGGGATGGTGCGTCCATTGGCTTGGCCCGCACCCTGCTGCGACGAGCCGCCGACCTCAATGGTAGTGGAGTGGTGTGTACCACCGGAACCATACCCGGCGTGACCGTAGCTTGGCCCATGTGCATAGGCCATGGGCTGCGGTGCGGGTATCCGGTGTCGGCGGTCGGCTCCGGCCTGCGCGTCCTCCTGCGAGAAGAAGTACTCCTGCGTGCAGCTTCCTCTTTTTCGAGAGGTGTGGTTAGGTTTTTACAGCCATACAAACGAAGTTTCCGGTTAGGTAACGGGAATTCATTTGTATAACCGACATAATAGAATATGAGAGAATTATTTGGACCATGCTTAAGTGTATGACCTTGAATAAGATAGATAATCCTCGGTGATAAGAGAGCGGGGTGTATCAAGATAAGCAACATTAGCATCATGCGAAGCACCAACACCCGCAGCAATACGTGTAATCAACGAGGTGCACTCAATTAGTCCAGTCATTCTAAAATTTTCTAACCACTGAGAAATCATGGACATGACAGGAGCAATCTTTATTTTCTCAACCATAGCATAAAGAATTTTCAGATCATCCTCGCGCACAATCCTAATATCACTTCTAGGAAACAAGGTAATGCCAAGCCACATGTGCAACAAGCGCAAGGTAGGATGATGAATATGATTAGTTCGGGGTTTCTCACAAGTAGGAGATGCAAAAATCTTTGCCAAAAAGCTAACTTTGAGTAACCCGGAATCGAACTATCAACATCAATGGTGCAGCGAGAATTAAAGCCGAGGCATTGACTAAGGATTTTCCATGTCAAATGATATTCCTCCCGGAAAAACCGAAAGGTAATACCGTCATCTACCACGCGTAGGGTGCATAAAAAACTGTAGTGTAAGTAAGCGGGAACCCTGCTCATCTACACTTGCAAACTTATCCCACCCTATTGCTTTAAAGACTCGAGAAAATTCAGCATCCATACCAATCTTTTGCAGCAGTTCCGGTATCAAATGCTCGCGTAGGAGCAAATGTACGGAGTCGGAGAGCTTCGTAGGCGCCATCTCTTCGTCGCCCACCAAGTCGAGGTCGGTGTCGACGAGAAGACGATGCTCGGTGTTGGCTTGTTCCTCCGTTGCGGCTTCATGTTGAGGGCTTGACACTTGCTCGGTGGTGGTGCGGGGGCGCGAGTGCGAGGTCGAGATGAACCCGAGCCTGTGCTCCGGACCGGAAAGCAGCGAGGCGAGGCCTTGCCGGCGCGTTTCATGCTGCAGCGAGGTCGAGCAAGAACGCAAGAACGAAAACTCCGAACGGGTTATGAGAATGAAAACCAATCGATGAAACCGTCGGTGTTCTTGTAAGCGAGAAAACGCAACTCGGAAAAACAAACCAAATCAAAACTGCAAAGCAAACCAAAGGAGAAATATTTTTGCAGATTTTGAGGCAAGAACTCAATGAGCACAATGGAAAAACTGAGAGCAATGGAGTGAAGTGAGTTGAGGAGTGGAAATGAGAGGTGAATGAGAGGGGAGAGAGCAATGGCGGCCACCTCCTTATATGGGCGAGCCATAACGGCTCATTTGAAAGGAGCAAGGACAGGTGACCGTTGGGGCAAAGGAGGAGCGCGCCCAACGGCCACCCAGGGTCGGCGACCCGGCAAGTGGGGTCGGCCGACCCCCTGTGGGGCCGTCCTGTCATCCCTCTTGGCCCACAGCCCCCAACGGCCAAATGATGATTGACCATGGTTGCTATGTCCAGAAACTCCTCGAAAATATTTGCTCAAAAAGATTTCCAGATAAAAGGTTGCCTCGAATTCAAAATTTTTCGAAAAATTCAAAAATCGACATGTTGATGAAAAATTTCAACATGCAAAATATTTTGGCTTTTCCATGATGATACAAGGGTGGTCCAAAAATTTCATCCAAAGATGAGTTTTTTGAACGCAAAAGTGTTTTGAAATTTTGATTTTTAAATGCATGGCGAGGGAAAAATTCAAATATGCTGGCGGAAAATCCAAATAAATTTTTGGTGGAGGAAATAAATATGCAAAGTGGTTTGAAAGAAATCCAAATGCAAATGTGGTGGAAAAATTCAAAAAGAAAATCAAAAAGAAAAAACAAATAAAAGCAAATGATAATGCCGGTTAACTGCCGGCCAGGGCCGTGTCGTTTTAAAGTCCGACGGGCTAAGACTTCTCCAACGGGTTTAGCTTGGTGGCGCGACCCGGTCCTTGGAGATGAGGACGTAGAGGGCGGCGCCCTTGACTTGCCACACTTGTTTCATCTTTGGTGGTGTGTGGTTTTTTCGGACTTTGGGACGGGTTTCTTGGCCCATAATCCCGGCCTCTCGTGGTCGCAGGTTTCTTTGGTGAAACTGCGATGGATTTTCAATCTTTGCCAAGCTCTTCCATAGAGCAATGAGGCTGTCCGTTTTCTGGCTGTCACTTCAACTTCTTGAATGTTGGAGGTGTTTGGCCCATACTTGACCTTGATCATCGAGCATTGTTCTTTCCGAGGTTGAAACTCGAACTTCTCCTTCCCATGATGTAGAGGCGGATTTCTCCAACTCCAACATCAATTTGGGCCTTTGTGGTGCTAAGGAAGGGACGTCCAAGATGAGGAGCGTTTCCTTATCAATATCCATGTCAAGCACCACAAAGTTCACCGGGACGGTGTGGCCTCTTATGAAACGGCACATCCTCCGCAATCCCCACTGGAAAGCGAAAGGAGAGTCGGCCAATGTAGCCGCATCGCTGCTGTTGTGAGGAATCGGTACTTTAATTGCTCGAAGATTGCCTTGGGCATAATGCTCACGCTGGCCCCAAGGTCACACAGTGCATAGTCGAAGTGGAATCTCTTGATTGCACAAGAGATTACTGGAAAGCCTGGATCAGATTTTATTGTAGAGGTTCTCCCCTATTTGCCTGTTCTCCCCTGCATGGTTAGTCCCACGAGAGAACATTTTCCTCTCGTAGTGATAACATTAGCTTTTTCAATGGGAGATTCTGGTTGCCCAGGAATCTGCCCAGATTTAGCAGAAGGAACAAGAGCAGCAAGCTGAGCTAACTGAGTTTCTATCATTTTATTTAAGCTCAACTGATTTTTGAAAGCGGAAGAAAGACCTTCTATTTTTGAAATTTAAACTCTCTAAACTATGATCATTGGCAGCAAGCTTTTTGTTGATTGATTCGTTGATTTTAGCTTGGCCATAAACCAAATCTTTCAAAGAAGGCTGATTATTATTAAAACCAGAGAAGTTATTACCTCCTTGATAAGATTGGCGGTTTTGGTTAAAACCTTGACCTCCACTTGGACGATACCCATTGTTGTTGTTCATGTAGAATGCTTCTTCATGGGTATGGTTGGGGCAATCCTTCCCCATATGCCAGTGTTGCCACATTCCTCACACGTGATGCGTGAGTCAAGTGAACGAACACTACCATGCGTGTGTTGAAGTCGTCCAAGCGCTTCATGACGAGGTCGAGCTTGGCGGACAATAAGTCCACCTCCTTGATAGGGTGTACGCCTTTAGAGCGTGGTTGGAGACGTTCATCGCTCCACCCTTGATTGGAGACCATCTTCTCAATAAGTTCTTTAGCTTGAGCAACGGTCATTGAGAAGAAGGCTCCTCCAGCAGCGGCATCCATATGTCCACGGGTTGTTGGTGTCAACCCGTTGTAGAAATGTTGAAGAATGAGCCATTCTTCCGTCCCGTGGTGTGGGCAGGCGGATATGTAATCTTGGAGCCTATCCCACGCCTCGGCGATGGTTTCATTGTTGGCTTGCTGGAAGCTTGATATTCTTCCACGAAGGGCATTGGTTTTGCCCAACGGGAAAAACTTTGCGAGGAACGCGGTAGTAGAACAGCGGTCCCAAGTGTCAATGCTGGCACGATTGGCATAGAACCACTGTTTCGCCTTCCCAAGAAGGGAGAGGGGAAACAAACGAAGTCTGATGGCATCTTGGTTGACTCCGGCGGTTGCCGATGTGTTGCATATCTCAAGGAATTGCTGGAGATGAGTGTTGGCGTCCGTGGCCTTTCCACAAAAGGGAATGGCCTGCACCATAGTGATTAGGCTTGATTTGACTGCAAACCCTGCGTCACCGGCGTTGACATTGGGCCCAACGGGAACATTGGCAACGGAGGGAGCAGAGTAGTCACGGAGGGTCCTTTGATCAGCCATGTCAATAAGTGATGATGGTGCGGATGATGTGGGTTCGTCTGTCGGGAGTGTTGCTTGTGAGGGAGAGTCGACGCGCGGGTCGGACTTCCTTACAAGCGACTCTGGATTATCAACGAAGTTTCCGGCAGGTTGAATCCACGCATACACTATCCTGTTTTCACATCAAAGAGAGAAAACAGATCAAGGTATCCTGCAATGGAAATGGTTAAATCACATCAAGTGTAATCATGAGTAATCATTGTATACACTTGTCAACAATTGTCTCCCCGGCAACGGCGCCAGAAATGCTTGTTGGTATTTCTTACACCAAACAGAAAAACACCACCTTAGGCTGGTAGGCCTAGAGTGAATATTCCCGGTTCGGCCCGAAAGAAATACCTGGGGTTAAGTTACTTGCTTAGGATACATAATAATCCACAACTAGCAACGAGTGCCAGATATGTATTATTAGTATTTAATCATAAAAGATAATCCGCAAGCGCGCACGGATAACCCGTTGTAGCATTTCACCCGAGAGTATTCCAGGGTATCGTTATTATATTTTCCCAAAGGAAGACGTGGGTTGACAAGTGTGTACTTATACTCATGGTGTTACAAATGATAGATCATAACCAATATCCAAATGCCAGGGTAAGGCAATGTATGGATAGAGGATAGTGCGACACCACAGCAGGCATTTCACTCTCTGATAAAAGGCGAGAGGCGGCTCTAAGCTAGACTAAGGTAAGTAAGAAGAACTGCTACTCCTAATGTACATCGTCAAGTAGCGTGCATAGCATCTACCTATAGCCTAAGCTGCACACAAGCCAAGACTAAGCTGTTCTACTGCCAAGCCATCATCGGGAGATCCAGCGATCAGAGTCTGCCCCAATCTCCGGACATTTCATATATACTCCTACGCCATACCCGAACCTGGAGGATTACAAGGGACGGACAGGGCTGTCACCACCTGCCGCCTACCTCTACAAACCGTGGGGCACGAACACGCATCCAAGGGTGGAAAGGAAGCCCTAGCACATGCTAGCTAGCGTAACTAACCACAACTCTAGATCCCTCGAGGCACCTCGCAAGGCGATAAACCTAGAGCACTTGCAAGACAATGGACCCGATGACTAAGCAAAAGGAACAACTAGGTCTAGCAAGCGATTACTTAGACAAAGGATCAAAGCTAGCACTACGTTAAGCATAGGCGTTCGTCGCTCAGAACGAGCGACGAACGATGAACGATGAAGAGATCATCGTTAACCGATGATCGAGTATGAACGAACGACGAACGAACGATGAACGATCATGAACGAACATCGATGAACGATGAAGAAACGAACGATGAACGAACATGAACGAACGAAGAACGTTCATCCAAGATCAAGGATGAACGATGAACTAGCATAAGTACATAACTACTACAAGAACGATGATATTCCATTGATAAAGAAATAAGTCTTACAAAGAGAGTAAAAGGATACAAGGGAATATACCCCAAACTCTCCAAGGACTGGGAGCCAAAAGGGCAGCCCAACTACTCAGCCTAAGCCTAAACTAGAGAGCCCCTAGCTCTGGATGTGTGGAGGAGGGAATGAGCCTCTTGTGTTGTGTGTCTTCCAAGGGGGAGGGGTACCCCTTTATTTATAGCCCTCAAAGGCGGTGGAATTGAGGCGGTTCCGTAGGTCGGTGGCATTGATTGCAGGTGGAACCGACCTCCTGAAGTCGGTTGCAAACCGCCTTAGAAAGATGGACCCAGGGGGGCCACCCTGGCAGGTCGGCCGACCTAGGTATTGGGGTGGCCGAGCCGACCTGGTGGCCCCCCCTGGGCTGGGCTTTTGCAGGTTGCCTCCCCTGGCCTTTTAGCCTCTTTCCAGTGGGCGTGGCCTCAGTTGATATTCTGGGTGGTTCTGGGCCTTAATCCTTGAATTATATTCCCCGCGGCGAGTGTCGGTTGATGGACGTGTTGGAATCGTCGCCTGGGCCTTGTTTACACCTGGAAATCCCTTGTTTTCCACCTGCCACATCCAAATCTAGAGGTACACGTGGAAATAGGTTATTTGATAACAAAATGCAAGTAACAAGTGTAGTTCTTCCTTATTTATAGAGCTAATGACGGTCAAAAACTGGGTCTAAGGACCGTCAACAGCTCCTCATCTGCCGCATCGTGAGCTTGGAAGGAGTAGGAGGAGGGGGGCCAGCCGAGCTTGCCTTGCCTGGTCCGCCGGCGAG